>KK119916.1:157032-190952 GCA_000611955.2 Stegodyphus mimosarum | reverse complement strand
TAATTAAAAAAAAATTTTTTTTTTTTTTTTTTTTTTTTTTTTTTTTTTTTTTTTTTTTTTTTTGCATACACTTGAAAAGCTGTAACTCTTTCAAACTGAATTTGATGTATTGAAATATGACTGCTCGTGTGCCTTTAGCTATAAGAAAAAAATTATATATTTTTCCTATAGATATGTGGTCTCTAAGTGTTTAAGCATAACTCGGTTTTTGAGTAATTATTATATTTTTGTTTAATCCAATGATTTAATTATTTATTTATTCGCAGAAAGTATTAAATGTAAAACCCGTGCTTGTACAATATATGTGACTCAGAATAACAAATAATTTTTTGTTATATAAGAATAGATGTTCTTGTTATTCATTCTTTGTTTGATCCAACTATCGAATCGTTGAATTATTAAGTTTTATTGCCTTGTTCTCTGTACAAGCGCAGGTGTTTTGAAGTCATCAAATTCTTCGTTTTATACGTTAGTTTAATTTTGATTTATTCAATCCTGATCGTTTATTTCTTTTCTAGTCACGATTTTTCAATTTTTTTGTGTGCTCGCTCGGGTAATTTAGTTATAGATCATTTCAAACTTTACAAACGTCGGCTATGATCAGAAACAAAAATCGAAAACCTTTTGAATAAGGTATCGTTACATTTGACTTGAGTTATTCTCCGTAATCCTTACCGACGTTAGACAAATGTGTTAAGAACTACCACAATGGCGAAATATCATTAACAGTTTTCATTATTTAAAATGGTTTTAGCTTCTTTACAATGCTTCACGAAATTATTGCAGTCATATCTACCAATACTTATTATCCGAAACCGTGACCGGTAAGAGCTATTGTTGCTAAAATTAGAATCTATTGTGCGAAATTTATGTGGTTTATATTTTAAAGGCTATGTTATTACATATACATATAATTAAATTATATTTAAATATATAATATTAATCCATTGGTTAGTATTTAAATCCTTTGTGTAAACAAATTTTTCCGCAAAATGCGTAGGCTTATGAATGATGGTTAGCGTCTTGTTTTGCAAGATCTGCGTTTATAGAGCAACGCACATAATAATTTGTCCAATAGAAGAAACCTACTGCTGCTATTTATTTCTTCTATGTTAAGACTCGACTTGTGTCGTATTATGGAACATGAGCGCATCAGAGATAACATCTGGCGTAGTTCATCTTATTAATATTCAAAGGGCATCAAAATAATTATGGTTACTAAATTACGCGTGTAAATAATTAAAATAATGCATTCTGTCATAATTAATCTCTCATTATAATGAAAGTGATTTAGCAGTTAACCGGGGAAGAACAAAATAAAATCGTATATTTACAAAGGGGACAGTGTGCGCTGATACATTTAATTTTGGATTTAGAGAAATAAATTTATGCATTTTAGGCAATATATTACACAAACAAAACAGGAAAGCGCAAAAGAATACATTACACAAAGTATATATGACTGCCTGTATATTCTCTGAAACTAAAATATTCTAACACTCGCTATATGATAGTGCGCTTTCTAGAAAAATGCAAATGACGCACGAATAAATACAGTCTGTTACTTTGGCACACGAATATAGTCTGTTACTCTGGCTCACGAATGCAATCTGTTACTTTAGACTAGGTACTTCAAGGGCCCTTTTCCCGATTTTGCTTGCTTTATAACTATAGTAATGACTGCTGTAGATGTTTGTTTAGAAAGTCCTCTAGCTTACTAAATTTCCCTAAAGTCTCTTGCGGTGACGATGATGCGCATTACGATCATGAATGTGGGCAGGGTTCTTAGGTTAGGTTATTCAATTATGGCAAAGCACACGAGGGCTATCTGCCTAAAGGGAGGGATGCCTTCGTGGAGGACTTTCTAAGGGAAACTGGCTCGTATACACGTTACACATGGGGAAAACCACGAAAACGCCCATGCAGCCAGCCCGTTCGCGGGATTCGAACCTCGGACCAAACTACCAGTGTTCAGCGTCTTTACCGCTCAGCTGCTGGTGGGCCCTAGGGTTCTTAGGATATCAAAGTTATAATAAGGTAGCACATATTAATTTTGTGATTGCATAGAATACTGATGCATCAGTTTGATGGCATTGTGTTCATGCAATAAGAAAATTGCTTAATTGCTTAACGTAACTTCGACATAGGCCAGATTCGAAGGGACCGAAGGATAGGAATTGAGCATATCCGAATTGGCCATTGCTTGTGGTTTGCCTTTGCCTCTTGAAAAAATAGAGAATAGAAGCCGAGGCGTTGAACGTCCAAGGCTGATCAACCAATGCGTATATATAAATGTGATTCAAAATCTCATTTATTTATTTAAATGTGTGTATGTAAGGTATACCGCTAAAAAAAACCGGGGGGGGGCATTTTCTAAATCTTTCGTTCTACTGGCCCGATTGACAAAATTCAACTTGTTTTTCATGTTTCGAAAGCGCGACTTAGGATATGTATTAGATTTATATATAACATTTTGTTATAATATAGGTATTCTGACACAAAATCGGACTTTTTCTGAAATGACATGCCAATCTCTTTCGAAATTTCTATTCTACGACTCAAATTATTCCAAACTGCCAAGTTTTGTAAAAATCGCACGAATCGTTTTTAAAAAATTAGCTTTCGAAATTTTAGCTCCTCGAAGTTAATTGAATTTGGTATATATTTAATATATTTTTTTTTATTAAACTTATTTGATTCTTCCTTTCACATTTCAAAATTTAGGTTCATTACGAATAAAATTCGCCCATATTTTAAGATTTATTTTTTAAATTTGTATTTTTAAATAATTTTTATAAATTGTTTGAAAACAATATTGCATTATAACCTATAAAATTTTTAAGATCTTTTTTAAATAGATGTATTTCTAAGCACATCTTAAAAAAATTAGAGTTTTTATTTAAAATTTTCTAAGATATACATGAATTTATAAATTGGCGCGTTTTGAAATTTGGCGTATTCGTTATAAGCGATAATAACGACAAATGTGGCGTACGCACTTTGTTAAAATTATTTGAAAGTATGAACGATTACTTTTTTCCGCTCGTCTACAATGAAAAAAATTAACGGAAAATAAATTGCTGTAAATTAAGAAGTTCGCCATGTGAATTACACTTGGTGCAAACTGAAAAAAATGGGCGAAGATAAATTTTTGTATTTCTCCATAAATTTTGCATCAACTTTTAAGAAATTTAATATTTAGGCATAATTTAAGTCGTAGAATGAATATGGGAAAAAAAAACTTCAAAAATGTCTGATTTTGTGTCAAAATACGTATGTTGAACAGTGTTATATGTAAGTCTAACATATATCCGAAGTCGCGCTTTCGAGACATGAAAAACGCAATTTGAATTTCGTCAGTCGGCCGACTAGAGCGGGAGATATAGAACTTCCCCCTTTTTTTTTTCGCAGTGTACAAGAGTTACCGTATTCTTGCGCTCTCCTTGAAGTTTGAATGGTTATAACATCCATTCAATAGCTGAAAGATCAATGGATCAATTAGGTCTAAAGACGCTGGCTTTTTTTTTTTTTGTAAAACAGCACCCGAAATAAAATGTACTAGACAGATAACTACTCACCGTTGGGATTTAGTGAGATGTGTCATGCTTTTCGCCAAGTGTATGTTCAATCCTAGAGCACTGAGCTTTCGATGCACTTTCGTGATTTTTTGGATACAGGTGACGTTAACAACTATAAACCTCTATCCAAAAATCATGAAAGTACACCAGAATCTCAGTGCTCTAGGACTAGACGTATGCCATGTCACACCTTAACGACAGAAAATGAAAAATCGGAAAGAACAGTGTCTATGCTACACCTCAATAAATGATTCTGAGCAACACTACCAATTTCCACAATGCTTCAAAACATCTGTCTCACTTACTGACTGCAGCTAAGATCATGAACTTTGGACTGAAAGATTTGAGCTTACTGTAGTCTTACTTGTAACAAAGATCTTCACATAACGAGAATCATTCTCCGAATATATTAGCAAAATCAAATCCCATATGTTTATCTACTTACATCAAAATGCAAAATTTCCAGTGCAACGATCTCCAAAATATCAGCTCTACTGTAGTTACGTAATCCAATATTTTAATGAGTTTACTAAATAGTTTGTGTTATTTATGTAACTTTGTAGCAACTAATTTTATGTTGTTAACCTCTTAAGTTAAAAATGTAACAACTCAAGTATTACTTAGAAATAGCGAATAGGCAATTCCAGTTTTTCTTACTCTAGCTGGTTAGTGTACTGGAGCAATACCTGTTTGATTCTGTTCTGAAGTTTCTGGTGCCTCACGCCTTTTAACCTGTTTACCTGTTTTATGCTTTTCTCCAAAAACTGTTAAAATGCTAGAGGATGTCAGAAATTGTCGCGTCTCTTTATGAGAACTTTCTCTTGGGGTGAAGTGCTTATTTACATCCATCTAGTAATCGTAGGTTTTGCGTGTAGAGTTATCGTATTACATCGATGCAGGAGCTGTGACAGATGAGCAAAACCCTAGCCGAGATTCAAACTCCGGACCTCCCAGGGTTAAAGACTGGGTCATCTCATTAAGGGAAACGATGCCGACACGAATCGTGGCCTTCGAGAAACAAAGCCGTCTAGCTCTCTGGTGACGTCACCGCGAGGAGTGCCAGGGAAATACGAAGAAACCTCTCTCCTCCACTGAAAGCGAGTGAATCCACAGCGCACTTACCCTAATTTTATGTTATTCTGATGTAAAGTAAATGGGAAATTATTAAACAAGGGATACCATCTTAACGTTTATTATATGTCATGCTTTAAGACTTCAAATATCTGAGCTTATTTTTCTTAACGCTTGATAAAAATTTTCAACTGGGTGATCAATAATTATTTATTTTAATCCCATTTTATTTTTCATAGTTTAGGAAAACTTTGCAACACTACATAACTAAAAAATGTTAAGCTTTCGAACTGAAAACAAAATGCTGTATATTATTTCTCATTTATGCATGAAAACTATGAATAAAAAGAGCATCAAATTTAATGATAACCCTGTTATCATTAAAATAATTATTAAACTTGTAGTGACCCATATTCTCATAGAATAAAAACCAAAGATATATTTTTAAACTTTAACAGAAAATCATTTTGCTTTAGTTTTTGTCGGCTGCCTTTATTAAATAATTTTTTAGTTATGATGTGAATTCTTATTATTATCTGAATTACTCTTTAGCAAAATCTTGATATGTCCACATTAAAATTTATGAACATAATAATTAATTTCCGAGCTCTCTAGGTTGAAGGCTGTGACTGTAACTATGTGTGAGTTTTCATACAATGTTTTGAGAGGGATACACTACAGAATTATACTCTAAAGTTTAAATTCGCAAGGTAGTTAGCCGAGGTTCCCACATTTCGTTACCGAAGTGCACGTAGAGCCTATATCATATCAGGGAAAGGGCAATGACGGCACCGGACGTTGCGTAACGTAATAAAAAAATTTTTTAAATGAAATTTTTAAAAAAATTCGAAATTTTATAAGTAAATTGTTTAACAATATTTTTTCAAGTTTTGTTTATAATTTTTTTAAATATTAATGACGATTTTCAGAATAAATTGGACAATGTGACAAAAAGAGTTGAAAGGGTAATGTGTTCCCTTATAAGTGCACTAATTTGAATTTTTAATTGAGAAACAATATTACTTTCAAATATCTAAAACTATAATGAGAAGTGCATTAAAAATAAAAGCCGAAATAAATAAGATATTACAAATGGTATTAAGTTTCAGATTCTGTATATTTTCCTGATTATTGCTTTATAGTTCAGCATTGAATTACCTACTGAAAGTTAAATGTTATATGATTAATATGTAATCATACTGCACAATAATTAACCATCAGAATACTCGCATGCAATTTGAGGCAACATGCATTTATTAACAAAATCATAGAATTTGAGACAAATTGCAGGAAACAAAAGCTTACTGTACTGCTTATTTACATTAGCAATGATTTATTGTTTAATTTTACATTTTACACTACTTATTGTTTACTTTTATATTTTACACTAATTTTTCATTGGAAATCATCTTGGCTTTAAAAATAGACATATTAAATATATCGAACATTTAATTTCCCTTTAAAAAGCAATGGAATCATAGTAATGAAAACTCACCCTGTGGTTTTTAGTTGAAATAAAGTCCTTTCGTTTTATTGCACGGATCCACTTTTTTTTCAGATCAGCATCATCAGGAAAAGCGAAAATACGTACTTTGTCCAGATTTGTAATTGCCATTACGTCGTGGCATTGGGCACATGTAAGGCATTATATTGTTATTATATTATAACCTCAAATTTAATATATCCAAATGCAGAAAAATTCCGGTAGGTCAAGAATTACAGTTCAACCTCTTCTTTTGAAGAAATGGTCGAACTGAGAGTAACCTTTGACCCAGCGTTGCCCTCAGCTCGGAAGAAGGAATGCACTTTTTGTAATGACGTCACACGCTCAATGTTACTAAGCTGTAAGCATAGACCTTATAAGAAATAGACCAACCCAAATGGGTTTTCTCCGTCGTCTGACGCATTCCCGGCTGTCCCCTTGACCACATCTGGAGAAGTAGGGACGAGTAGCAGAAATTTAACAATGGTTGGCTATTGCAGAGCCTATAATTGTCAAGAAAAGCTGGTTGTAGCTCCTCATTTCACAAATTAGAATGTTCACATATTTTTATTGTTGAAACTGAAATTGATTTTTAAAAATTTAGCGTATTTATCATGCATAATTAACGTTCCAAATAATTATAAAGCTGTTGCATGCTTTCAGGCCTGTATATTTTTTTTAGCTTTTCCTACGCTTAAGGAAATTTGTAACTACTTCTTTTCGAAAATAATACTTTAAATCTGAACTAACAGAAAATTTCAAACAAACAATTTTCTCTTACAATTTTTATGCTTTTTATTGTTGTAAATAAGTAAAAAATACTAAAATACCTAAAAATGAATTTTTGAAAGTTTTTGTTTATAATTCTAAATTGTGCTGCTTATAGATGAATATTATAGCATAATTTCTATAAAGGAGTTTTATTTCAATTAAATTTCATAATACGTAACAATGATAAACACTTTTAACACCTTAATAATTTTTAAACGTTTATTCTGCTGTTAAAATTGTATTTAACTGTAATAATTAATTGTGATAGTATTTTATAGTGATTATTTTTGGTTTAGTTTGGCATAAGATTTTTTTATTTGCTCTGAATTTAAGTTATTAGCCCAAAAGGGCCGGTAGCCTAGAAAGACTATTAGTTTCGAAACATTTTGCGCTGTTTCACTATAAATGTCCGTTTCACTTTGCATATTGTGGCTACCAAATATTATCGCCCGGTATTATATTTCAAGAAATTAAATAATGAAGAATCTGCATGAATACATGTATGTTTCTCGCAATGTTAAAAAACGACAGTATCAAGAGCCATGAAATTTTGAATATTATAATCCTCCATCCGAGCATGGGCACTGGGACCGCCGAATTTCGAATTTGTTTTAATCCATTTCTTATTTTGTAAAACAAACTCGGAGTCCAAAGCGAGCAATGACAACACTGTACGGAAAATAACATTTTTATCTTCAGCGCAGAAATTCTACAGATATGCTGTTTTCAAATATTTTGTGATAGTGCTGTTGAATTGAATTTTATGTGGTTTACGTGCAAAGAACATGATATTCAGTAAATAAGGGTAACATACAAAACGTTAAAAAAAAGTTCCTTTTGGGCGTAATATAAAATCTGAGTGCTTCCATATCTTTTTATTTATTTACTTTTTTTTTGTATTACTCTCAGAAAAGTTTATGCTCAGAATTTTATGAATTAATAAAATAAGTAATCATCTTATGATCATATTGTAATGTTAACAATTAATGATCATAGAATCAAATAGATGATCATCTTTTAATGTTCTAAAAATTTTAAAAATCACTGCCTGAAAATGCTTATAAAATTTTTAAAAAATATCATATCTTGTTTAATTTTGCCTTAGTTATTTCAAAGCATCATGTACTATCAATTTTGCAAGCAAAATTAAATTGATCAATTTTCTGTTTAGAGGTTTGACCGTTTTACCAAAGTAAAGCTGTTTATGCAAGAATTACGCGTGAAAAAATGCGCAAAATGTAATAAAAAGTTCTTTACGAGATATATTAAATCTTATTTGTAAAAAGTGTGACTTTCATAATGTCATCACTTATACAACATAACGCATTTAATAATTAAATACAGTTATGCGATACAAACGCCATAGGTTTCAGTGTTAAAGTAAACCAGATCGTCCGTACTCCTTCTTGCGGACATGTGGGGGACACGCGCTCCACTGGGTTAGTCTATCTCTTGTAAGGTCCATGGCTGTAAGGCCTTGTTCTCGAAGGTTACGCACGAATCTTCTAGGGAAGCATACCGGATGTTATGTGACGTCACTGGGTTCGTCACCTCGCCTACTGACTAAAGCTCCACAGTGCGAAAGCTTAGATCTCTAGTTCTTGGATTTATAGAAAGAGGTTCATTTTCCTTGAAAACTATAACTGAGGATATTTTTAAATTGAATTTTATTTAGAAAATGCTCTTAACAGGAAAATATTGAGATATGTCGTGTGTCGTCGCTAACTACTATGTACCATAAAAACGCATCATATTTTATCTATTTTTGCATAGAAACATTCGGTTAATGAAAGAATAGTAGCACAGTTGTCAAAGAGCGGATACTGTCGACACAAAGAATGCTAGAATGAGCGACAGTCGCTTCAAAGAATCTGATTATGAAAATGATATGAAAAATAGGTTGTTAGGATTACCGACAAAAAATGTTCTATCCAAACTGTTAATATACTTGACTTCGTTAGTTATCAGAATACATCAAGGCAGCAAAGACAACAGAAAAAAAAGTGTGTTTAATGGAATTCAGAACTTAAGTTCTAAAAAGCCATATCTGGAATTTCGAAATAATAACAGCGATAGCCATGAACTGAGTGAATATATAGTTAATATGCAATGTTGTAATTCTTCAAACCTCTAAAATGTTGTTGTTGTTACTTATGCTCACTTGTCTGACGTAGTCATATCAAGCCCACGAAATTCCTCGTGGCAAGGAGCGCAAATTTACGCCTGTCGTTGGCAACAGCCTTGAGCACCTAACAGGTGACAGTGCGATTTGGCTCAGTTCCGCCCCCAATTTTGATGGAGAGAACCCCCGGGGGGGACGGGTCCGAGGGTCTCTCACCTTTCTCCCCTTCCACCAAACTACACGAGAGGACTTCCGGCTCGTCGCATATTTAGAGTGCCGCCATGCCGTACCGACACTATACATTTACAAACATCCATGCCTTCACCGGGATTCGAACCCAGGCCCTTCGGTGCGGCAGTCAGCGACGTTAACCAGTGTACCGGTTGGGCGGCTTGCGAGTAATTATAGGCTCTAATAAAACAAGTCTTTTTTTAGCAGACTGAGAGAAAGCAACATTTAAACATTATTCTCCAGCAAAATAAATAAGAATAAAAAATCTGAAAACTTTCAATTTTTTTTATGTATGTAACGTCCAAGAGGGCGTTTTTTTATTTACACACACATACACGTTTCCAGAGCATTTGGGCTGAAAATATTTAAAAACAGCATGTCTTCAGAATTTCCGATACAGTCTCGCGTGCTGGAGATAAAAATATTTTATTCCGTACTGTCTGTTGCCGCTGCTCGCATAGAAATCGTTGAGATTCTTAATCAAAATTTCGTTAAAGTTCAAAAGTAGAAAATAGATAAAAACAAATTCGAAATTCAAGATCTGGGCTTCCAGGTGCCCATATTCGGATGGAGGACTACGTTTTTCAAAATTGGATGCCTCTAGGTACCGTTGTATTTTTCAGAATGAGAGAGACATGCAAATTCTTCATTAGCCGTTTCGAGACTAATAGCCCTTCTGGGCTACCGTCTCTTTTTATGTTAAATAAAATTAAAAGGAATAGAAAGCTAATATTAAAGAAAGGGATTGCTGCATCAAAATAAATTATTATCAAAATATGTGCTTTTAACATATAAGAATATATGCGTGAATATATTTAAATTGTTATTTTATATATTAAACTGGTATTTGTACACAAAAGTGAACAAATACCGGTTTAAAATATTTTCATCATTTTATGACCCTGCATAATAATGCTGATGATCCATAATAATACTTTAATAATTTTTTTGCAATAACTATTATAATAGTTATTGCGAAAAATCTGATTAACTCGTTCTAACTGCTAATTGAGGCATAAAAATCAAAGAAGAGAAATTTGCTTGGATTTAATGTATTATGAAATCTCTTATTAGCATGAATTATTTTTAATAAGTAGATGAAAAAAGGCTTTTCTAGCATATATTCTGAAAATTTACTTGCACATTTTTATTTAATTTTTCCAATACAGAAATTATTTTATGACTAAAATCAAAAGCATTATTTAGGCAAATATGATACCTCATCGATTTTCGAAGCATTCAGTTAATGAAAGAATAGAAGATTATTTTAACGCAAAAGGAATTCTTCATAAATGTCTTTCAAGTCTTATGTTTCAAAAAAAAAACCTAATAAACGTAAACTGAAGGATAAAAAAAGACGAAAAACTTGCTATAATGCTTTGGCAATGAAACCTGCATATTAAAATAAAAATGTAAAATATAATAATAATTTATTTACCTATTATGGCGAAGCATGTTAAGCTCTTGGATTTATCTTAAAGTTTATATTTCTCGCATTCTAAAATTGAATCAAAAGCTCGAGATCGAATGTTAACGATTAAATCGGAAAAGAATTGAAATTTCTAACATCGTTGAAGATCGAATAAATTGGTAATAATGCTAGTGGCAGACGTTTAAAACATTTTGGCGTTATTATTTTTTATTATAATTTTTTCAAAGGAATATCGCTTCTAATGAAATAAGGTAAAACAAACCAGTTCATTAAGTAAACTATCTCTTAGAAATGCTTTCATTTTACAAATTTTTATGTCTAAAAAAGTCCGTAGATTCGTAGAACATTTCAGATAACAGTGGTATTAATCGAGTCGGTGTGTTTGTTAGCTTTAAGCTAAAGCAATCGCTGCATTTTAATTTTCTGTTTAGACCTTGCATTTATCCATTAACTACATCAAACTATAGAGGTCAATCAAGAATGCTTGTACATAATTAATATCGGCGTACTGTAATTTTAACGAGAAGCATTTCCATTTTTAATATCCGGAAGCAGCGCTATTGTCATCGGTACTGATTGAATGGCGCCCGATATAAATAAATATTTTTCCCAATCGACAGTGAATAATAGCGTTCATTTACCTTCTATACTTTAAAAATGAATTTCAGAATACAGCGGAGCATTAATTATGTAAAATATTTGCTTAGGCTTCTTAAAAATACTTAGTAACAACTGTTATAAATTTTGTTCCATAAGTGAGTTTCCAACCTCGTTTTACAGATCGCTGGCACATTTTCCAATGTTTTATTCAATGTCATTTTAAAGGGACTCGCTTGTGTATTACGGTAACGTGACATTATTGTTTGCATTGCAAGTAAAATCTGAACTCAATGCAATGGATATAGGACTGTGAGTTTCTTTAAATACTTATATGTGTATATATATATATATATATTCGTAAATTCCACGTGTTCGATGACATGGTGCACTGTCGTCCATGAAAAGAAATTTATCACCCAAACATCAAGTAAAATGCGAATATTATGCAGTAGACCTTCATCAGTGTATCGGTCGCCGGTCATAGTCGCAGATGCAACCACAAGCCGTCATTGATCATGATGCTGGCCATGCCATACTACTGCATCTCAGATAATGATCCCTTTCCTGGATATTACCATCCAAACCAGATCTGTAGGAGTCTGCAGTCTGATGACAGAAAAAAACTCATCTAAGTGCACATAATGGTACGCAAACCCAATCGCGTTCAGTTCAATTGCGGTGCTCGAAACACTATTGCAAACGGGCGCTACGATGTTGTCTGGTTTGCGGTCTTGGAGTATATACGAATTAGCATAATAACACCTGTTCTTACTATATCCGCACTTATTCTCTTCATTTTATTTTTTTTTCGTTTTGTCGTTACTATAGGTGATAGTATTGTCCGTCCTGCAGTGTCTCCTATTATGGAATCAAGCATCTTTCTAAAACAGTTTCCATAATTTTTGGTACTCGAAAAGAAACTTTGATATTTCACATTTGAAAAATCTGCTTTTCAAAAATCCAAAAAATACATCCGTACGTTTTTAAAGTATCCCTTGTTTGGTATTGGTAAAATTTCTAATAAATTTTATTACAATGTATGAAGAATCTTATAATGTTAATTTAAAATTTGAAGACTGTTATATCCACTCTTAAAGTTCAATAAAATTTCTAAACTATACAGTAAACATATAAAAAAAACTTAATTTTTAAAATACTAGGAACTCTGAAAACAAAAAAATCAACTCAAATTATATTTGAACTTTAATGTTATTCAGCTGTTAAGGTTTTATTTATAAATTGCATCAGTAGATTATTAATTTCATTTAGGAAGTGAAAATATTTCTATTTTTATAGCGCAGCAATACAATTATCTTCGAAATAGAGTACTATTATTCACCAAACACACTTTGTACACGGAATGTAATAGCGATGTATTAAATAATTTTAAGTAATGAAGAGTGTGGACGTATGTACGTAACCGAATATGGACATCGGGAAGCCAGAATTTGGAATTCGTTTTATTGTACATTTCATATTTTGTAAAGCATTCATGAGTTTTTGATTGAAAAACTCGAAGGATTTCAAAGCGAGCAGTGGCAACCCTGTACGGGAAAAAAAAAATTTATTTCAAGCGCGCGAGACTGTTGCTCGGAAATTCTAAAGATATGCTCTTTTAAATATTTTGTGATATTGCCGTTAAATTGAATTTTGTGGTTTAAGTGCGAAGAACATGACATTTAATCAATAAGGGTAACACACAAAACGTTAAAAATTCGCACCATTGAGCGTAATATAAAATCTGAAAGCTTTATTTATTTATTTATTCCTTTCTTCTTTTCGTAACATATCTTACGCTATTTTATCTTGTCAACAGTAGTACTTGCAGCAAATTTTCTTCAATATTTGTTACTATTTCACTCGTTAATAACTGGAACACCGTTTGTGAAACGAAAAATAATAGCGTAATAACCGAATTCCTAATTCATGTAGAGCATGGGCACCTAAGTCCAAATTTTGAGTTCCGGATTTGTTTCATTTATTTTGTACAAATGTAATGAATTTTTAATTAACAAGCTCAGTGATTTGAAGGCGAGAAGTGGAAATAAACTGTTGTAAATAAAACTTTTCATTTTCAGCATTCCAGTCTGCTGCCATTCGACAAAATATACGATATTTATATTTCAGTTTTAGTTCACCAATTCGGCTGTTTGATAGTAATGTGTTGCCACTGCCTCAAATCATATACTTATTTCCACATGTAGGTCAGTTGGCATTCAGTAAGGCGTAAGAGTTAACTTTCAGATTTAAAATTTCTCTTATTGTGTAGCAAACGAAGTGATTGGAAAGCAATAAAAGCAGTTCTTAAAATTATTTTTTTTCTACTTTTAATCTGATTTATTTAAATAAAATGCAGTTTAATCATGAAAGGTTAAATTAAAAGTATTAAATATTTTTATGAAATAACACTAGCCGGACAAGTTAAAATCAAGATATACTTTTTATGATAACTCTTTTAGGTTGCTGACTGCTGCAACTGCTAGTTTTCAAAGAAATAATATATAGCGAATATGAAATGAAATGTATGGTAACTCCTAAGACTTTATCGGGAATTCAAAAGATACGCTGTTTTTAAATATGTTGTGATTTTGCTCTTATATGGCGTAAATTCGAAGAATGATATGCTTAACAATTAAGCTAGAACGCAAAAAATAATAAATAAAATACAAATAAAAAAACAAACTTGTGACAGCCGGAGCGAGTTAAAGAGCAGTTTGGTTACCTGCAGGTTTCTGCAAGAGCATAAAAAAGCTTAATAAATTCCCTTTTGGGAATTTAAGATCTGAATCTTTTCAGATTTTCTTTTTCCTTTTTTTATGATTTAAAAATTAAAGAATCCACGTCGTCTCTGACGTGTTAAGTTATGATTTAAAATTCTGAGAGTGAATATTTTCTCTTTTTGAAGTAAATTAGTAAGCAACATATGATTCATTTTTAAACTAGATTTTCACCCGACTGAATTCATAGATTCTTCTTCTTTTCATCATTTACATTGTTTTCATGATTCAGTATTTACGTTGTTTTCACGTTTCATTATTTACGTTTTACGTTGTTTAAAAATTCCTTATATATTGACATAGTTCAAGGTCAGAATTTAGTTCATATAACAGGAACTTATTCTTTTATTTATACGTATTCAAGACTGCATGAAATAATTATAGATTTTTCTTAAATAAAAGGAAGGTAGACTTTTAGTTGTACATTATAAGTATTTAGTTGAAAGAAACGTCCAAAGTTGCAGACATTTCTAACAAGCAAATTTTTTGTCCTCTCATTGGCTTTATTAATTTCGTTTTGGTATTTAGCTTCGTCAATTATAAAAACTGCCTTTCGCTTTTCAAATTGTTTCAAATATTAGAGGCGTGCATTATATTTAACTAAATTAAATAATGAAGAACCTGCATAAATGTATGTATGTTTCTCGCATTGTGAAAAAACAGCGATACCTAGAGACATCACATTTTGAATAACCTAGTCCTCCACTCGAAAATGGGCATCTGGATGTCCGGATTTAGAAGTTGTTTCATTACCTATTTCATATTTCCTCAAACTTTAACGAATTTATGATTAACAAACTCAACATTTCAAAGCGAGCAATGCCAACGCTGTGCGGGAGGGGGAAAAGCACTTTTATCTCCAGCGCACGAGACTGCGTATCGGAAATTCATTATCCATTTAGACCATCCAATTTTGAATAACATACATTTCCACCCGAATATGGCCATCTGGAAGCCTAAATTTGGAATTTGTTTTATCTATTTCATATTTTGTAAAGCTGTTGCAACTCTCTGGGTTACAACGTGCAGGTTCAAAAAGAAATAATCACAGCAGGGATTACTTTAAATCAAAATTTTAATACAGATATCTCATTACTAGCTAAACGTTACACTACTCTCTTACGTAACAATTTCTCAGTCTTTTTTACAGTTAAAGAAAAAAGTAATAATAAAAATAGTCCAATCCCGAGAGGCACTTCTGTTGGCGCCGCCCGGCTGTTGCGTAATCTGTCCTAATGGCGCCGTCTCCTACAAAAGCATTTATGAGTTTTTGGATTAAGAAACCGGAAGACAACAATGTACGGGGAAGGGGAAAAAAAATTATCTCCAGTGCGCGAGACTGTGTATCGGAAATTCTAAAGATATGCTCATTTTAAAATTATTTTGCGATATTCGTGTTGAATTGAATTTTATGGTTTAAGTGGGAAGAAAATATTTAATAAATTAAAGTAACCCACAAAACGTTAAAAAAAGCGCTTCTTTGGGCGTTAATGTAAAGTCTGAATGCTTTCAGATTTTTTTTATTTATTTAATTTATTTTGCTTACTTATTTTTATTTAGACACATGCATGTTTCGAGAGCATTTGGGCGAACAATATTTAAAAACATCGTATCTTTGGAATTTTCGATGGACAATCTCGAGCGCTGGATATAAAAGTGTTTTATTTTGTACAGTGTTGCCACGGCTCGCTGTGAAATTGTTGAATTTTTTATCAAAAATTGTTTAACGGTTTACAAAATACGAATCTGAAATACGAAAATCTGAAAGCTTTCAGATTTTTTGTTTATCTATTATTTTTTAATTATGTCCATTACTTAAGAGCAATAAAGAAAACTGAGAAAGAAGAAAATCTATTTTTAAAACACTTAATAAAATCTTTTCAAATTCCATAAAAATGGAGGAATTCAGTAATGTAAAAGTACGTCACTACATCATGCTCTGAAACATTCTCTTTGGGGAGAGGAATATATTAAAAGTACATCAAGGAAAAAATGATAAAGAAAAGACTATCAATAAAGAAAAAATATGAAGTCAAAGAGAATGGCATCCCGAAAAGACTCATAGTAATAAAATAAAGACGAAATCGTGAGAAATATAGCATATAAGATTGCTAGATGTTTCTATGAAATGCAAATAGATGAAGTGCTATGAAGCCGAAGAAGATTAAATTTAAAATTAATGAGAAACCAAAATAGGTTCAGTTAAAATTTTGCCATCAGTTGCAAATTACGTTACAGAAGAAGAATAAACTTCAGGCGAAGATTGCTCTCCAGTTTCTCCAGCGGTGCAAAGATTTGATTATGCGATGACGTCAAAAATATGCAGAAAAAAAATCCGATGATATATTCAAATGAAGCTTTCCATTGGATATTAAGTAAATGAATGCTATATCGAATTTTAAAAGCTTCTCCTCCAGGTACACATAAAATTTAAAGAATCTGCATGTCGAATTGCCTAGCTTCAAGTCTTTTGATCTTTGCTACTGTATAATGCAACACAAACTAAACATTTTGTCTTTTATTATTTTAGATTCATGTGTAGTTTGAATAACAGTCAACATTTTTAAAGTTTATTAATCCGTGGTTCCTAATATGTTTTGTTAGCCCAAAAGGTTTCGTCTCAAAACGCGATTTTGCGTGGTTTCATTTTTTATTCGAGTCTGTTAACATTCGAAAAAATATTAGATATTATTCTTTCATATTTAATCTGTCTGTTATTAATTAACAAACTAAATTATTTAAAAGCAGTAGATGCGTATCTTAAAATATTTTTTTACATTTTAATATTATTTATTTATGCAAAAATGCATTTAATTCGTAATATTTTGTGGAATCATATTACATATTTTTTTACTTTTTAAATCTACAGAAGATATAACATTTCCATATTAGTCTATATTGCATATTTATCTAATATTCTATAAAAGACTTCACTACTCCACCTGGGCCATCGTATGTATATAAACTCTACTCATAAACCATATTAAAGTTTGAAAGACCTCTTTTGAGCGATTGCTAAAAATCTGAACCCTTTCAGATATTTTTAATAATTTAATTCTAATTTTTCATTTATTAGTTCTCTAGGTCAGGTATCTAACAACATAGCAGTTCTCATGACTGCTAACTGTCGTTTATTATGACATTATTTTTTATTATTATTCTCCACGTTTCCAATTGTGCAGAATATTCAGTCTTTATGACAATCATATAAACTACTGTAAAAACAAAATCAATAATGTTACAAGGATTTATGATTAGCATTTCCTTAAATATGAGACTGTAGACTAAGGCTTTGCGAGCCTGGGCAGTAATCAGGTCCTATCTAGGCTTTAAAATTCGTGTAACCTTTTAAATGAAATTAAAAGTTTAGAGAAATTGGCGCTGAAATATTTTTCCGAGAAATTTGCAATATTGATTAGTTATTTAGATATAGTTATTGATATGAAAATGTTTTTAGTATAATTTTATCCCTTTCCTGTGCTCTTGCCTTTCGTTGCACCCCATTTCGGTTTTTCATCCTTGCGAATCCGCAAGTGACTAAGTGCCACTGAGTGTTGTAGAGTATCTAATTTTTATTCCATGCGTTTAAATTGCAAATTGCTGCCATTCTTCGCGGAAAAGGTTCTTTCATTTATCGTTTAAGTATTAATCATATTGCTTGGTAAACTTGATGATGGTTTAAGAAACCAAACGGAATTATTGCTAATATAAATTCTTATTTTGGTTCCAAACTGCGATTTAATTACAGTAATTTGAAATTTTCTTAACCCATTAACTGTTAGATATTTTTGTAGTATTTTTCGACAGATAATGGTACGTTTTTGTATGTAAACAAGCGTAGAACATACAGTAGTCAAATATTTTTGTAATTTTTTTTAAAGATACGCGTTTGTATGTTATAAGGTATTTCTCCCGCCTTATTAGTATGTGGCGCGTATTCGAGAGGTCCGTGGTTCGAGTCCCGGCGAGGGCATTGCTCATTTTTCATATCTCCCGCTTCTAAAATACCTGATGCCTCTACACTGGCGCCCGAACTAAAAAAGGTGGTGGATGATGATTCTGCACCGCCAAGATTGGGCGATTGGTCCACCAGTCGCCCTTTAAAAGGGAGAGTATATAAGGTATTTCTCCCTTCTTTTTAGCATGCGTTCGAGGTGTCAACACGCTGAGCGCGTATCGATAAGTGCGTGTTTGGAGTCCCGGCGAGGTCATTGCTCCTTTTTCATCTTTTCTGCTTTCAAAAATTACCTAATGTCTCTACAATGTAAACAAACGTAGACAATCAAATTTTATTAAGCGGAATGTATGTACATGATTTTTATTGATTTAAAAAACAATCCCTACCAGGGGATCACGGTACATTACATGTAAATAATTGAATTATTTTATTTTTACCAATGACATGGAATAACACTTTCAACAAGTAATTCAACATTCACAGTTTATACATTGTTTACTGGCAGTCTTTTTTAAAATTAAATATCTTTCTTTTCCATCCGATGTTCTTTAGTTTTGTCATCTAAGGTTTAATTTTAATTTTCCTTTAAGACTTTTCCGTACATCTTCTGGTGTGCGAGCTCGCACCGTACAGTAAGCTGATATACTGAAGCGATATTTTTGAAATATTCGGAATAGTTTGTTGTTGTCAGACTAAAATCTGTAAGCTATATCTCGAATATATGAGAGATTTTTATCTTGAAATATTTATAAGAGATTTTTTGTTACCAGGTTTGACAAATATAGTGAATAATTTGGAAGAGTCGCATACATTAGCATAGTAGTCATACTTTACGAGAAAACTGTAAGAGACTTTTAATGTTTTACCACGTTAAAAGGATACGATAAAGCCGTACTTTTTTTAAATATTTGAGAGGTGTTGCCAAGCTCAAACCAATAGGATAAATTCATATATTTTTAAATATTTAACAAACAGTTGTTTTATTACCTGATTTAAACACTATGATGAAGCAATATTTTTTGAAATATTTGAAAGAGAATTTCAATTTAGAAACAGGCGTAGGATAAGGTCATACTTTCTGAAAAAATTGGAAGAGATTTTCGTTGTTTTCCCACGTTCGAGGGATACAAATTTTTAAATTGTTTTTGAGAAAGTCTTTCATTTTGTTTGCTGAATTAAAGCATGTTATAAAGCCATATTTTTTTGAAATATTTGAAAGAGAATTTCAGTTTGTTGGTTGATTTTGAAAAAATTGGAACAACGCCTATTTTTATTTTTGAAATATTTTTAAGTTTCATATTATTCGCTATTATTTATGTTTCATATTATTCGCTCATTTAAAGGATATAAGAAAGCACTAATTTTTAAATGTTTCAAACACGGTTTCATTTTATTGAGAGCTTAAAGAAGGATCCCCAGCTTTTTTGTCCTTCAGAGCACATTCTGGAATATCTTTTGGACGGCTGGCCCCATTTACTTTTTCACAGTGAATTTATAGTTTGATAGAGTTAAAAATATACGCAAATAAAAAAGAGATCGGTCGCATTTCGCTTTATGCTAGTATCTGTGTTGGACGCAATTTCTGTTTCATTAAAAGTAAGAAAATTTTCAAATAGAATTTTATTAAAAACTAAAACATTTTTATTGTGATCGCACAGCGGTGGGTACACGTTAAACGATCGGCGGGCGCCATGGTGCCCTCGGGCAATGGGTTGGGATCCCCAGGCTTAAAGGTTATGATAAAGAATATACTGGATACGTTTTGAATGTGCATTTTGAAGTATTGAAAGAGAATTTAATTTTGCCGACTGGCTCAAAGGATATAATATAGCCATATTTTTTAAAATATTGGAAAAGGAGAGGTCTGAATTCAGGAAGAAAAATCGAAAAAGTTAACATAATGTATGAGAACGTATTAAGACTAAAATGTAAGATGAAATTACGTTAAATGATGTGGAGATTACAAACGATTTTTATATTCGGTGCCAGTTATGATAGAACTGACTTTAAGAACTATAAATACATTTTAAAAATTACATTTTTTATTTACAATGCAGTAATGGAGAATAAATAGGTAATTATTTAAGCTACACTTCTTCATCTTGCATGCGTTTTAATGCAGACCTAATTATTTTGTTTAAAATTACTGAACAAAAAAATGCACCCATTTTATCTCTCTATATATATATATAAAGAAGAATGTATGTGTGTTTGTTCGTGATTAATTCAGTCGCTACTATAGCTATCGTCATCAAACTATCTACCATTATTTTCTGTTTCCTGGAAAAGGTCGACGTCCACGCTTTCAAATCGTACAGTTTCTTAATGAAAAATTTGTAAGTTTTATGAAATCTCTATATATAAAGAAAACAGTGTGTGTCTTTGTTCGCGTTATTGATTTATGATCAATTACGATGCATTATTTACCACATTCAAGTCGACTAAAATTGTAAATATAGGTGAAATATTGGATGAACTTGAGCTTTTACGACCATTTAATTCGAAAGACGAAAATCGTTCAAAACTGCTTGCCATTTTTGCTGATATAATGAGAGAGAATTAGTTTATTTTTCTACCGATAGCAGCGGTATCGTTCTATCTCTTCGTAGATACATTACTCTCAATCTAAATTAACTGGCATCGGGTACTTAATTATAAAACTATAGTCGGACTCCAAAACAATGTTTTCTCTCATTTGACAATCTTCTGAAGATTAGCGAAAACAATTAACGAGAGCTCACTTTTATTACTATATTTTCTAATTGATTGTTAATATAATATTACATATACGCAGCTGATATATTTCAAGGGGGCTTAATGAACGAACAGAAACTTTTCCATGGAATATATACTTCTGTTCAAAACATTTCCGTAAAGAGCTTGTAGGGTAGTTCTATTTTAACTTATTTATACTATATTGTAGAGTTATTAGCTTATTCTGAAGCAGGAGTACATGAAAAATGAGCATTGCCCTCGCCGGGACTCGAACCTGGAGCTCTCTAATGCATGCCGAGTGTGCTGCCGTCACAACGTGAAGACATGCTTCAAGGAGAAATACATTATATATCCCCCTTTTAAAAGGTGATTAGGGATAAGGGTACCCAGTCGTCTAATACTGGTACCTTTTAGTTCGGGCGCCACAGTTGTCATTAGTTTTTTTCTTCTTCCAAAGGAGCATTAGCTCTGAAGGGCTATTAATTTCGTTTTGGCATTTTGCGTCGATTCACTGTAAATGTCCGTATCACTTTTCAAATTGTTGACATCAAATATTATCGCCATGCGTTACATTTAAAGAAATTAAATAACGAAGAATCTGCATGAATATATCCATGTTTCTTGTATTGTGATAAAACAGCGGTACCTAGAGCCATCCAATTTTGAATAACGTACGCCTCCACCCGAATATGGGCACCTGGAAGTCCAAATTTGGAATATGTTTTTATTATCTATTTCATATTTTGTAAAGCATTTGAGTTTTTGATTAAGAAACTCAGCGGCAACATTGTATGAAAAAAACTATTTATCTCCAGCGCGCGAGACTGTGCATCGGAAATTCTAAAAATATGCTCATTTTAAAATTATTTTGCAATATTGCTGTTGAACTGAATTTTATGGTTTAAGTGCGAAGACCATGATGTTTAATAAATAAAGGTAACACAAAAAACGTTTTAAAAAACGCCCCCTCTGGGCGTAATGTGAAATTTGAAACTTTTTGGATTCATTTTTTTTTGTCAGGAAACGTGAAAATGAGCAATCCCTCCCCGGTACTCGAACTCGCACCGAACGACACCTTTGTTCTCATGCAATGTGACTAGATCTAAATGTCAAACCTGGCGACTTCTTGCACAAGCGAGAAGTTAAACACAACAGAGAACTGTGTAAAAGACCCTTTATTTATCACAAAATGTATAACAGAAGGCACAGACTTAGGTGCTGATACAAAAACACCGCCCACTTGCGGGGAGAACTTAAATGATAATAATAAAAATTAAAGTGGTAGACCACACTATTTAATTTAATCTTACAGGCTGACTCAGAGACCTACACAGGCGATAGGCTAAACGGTCCGAATGCGCAGCCGCTACCAAGATTAACGGTAATAACAACTATAACGTTAATAACAAACGTGCGCTTCACTAGCGAAATCACGCTCTGTCTAAACTGTTCGTTATTTCAATTTAAATGTTCTCTTTCCCGTACTTAATTTGTTTCCCGGCGAGGAAATGAGAGGGGAAATGACAGAATATTGGAAAGGCTCAAAAATTAAAACTTTTAATACAATTAAACAGGACCCTTTAAGTTTATCTTGATAGGATAGAATAGTAGGACAGAGGGTAACGAAATCTAATATTTATGGCGGTTGTGATACCTGCTTCTGATCAAAGAAACTTACGCTTCCTTTCTCAAAATGTTAGTTTTTTTAAATGGACAGAAGATGTTTCGAGTCTGTTTGCGCTGCGTCACGAACCATACTGTGTAAGGTTTTAGTTGAACTAACAAAGTTTTATTTTAATTTAAATCTTTCTATCTCTTCTCAGTTTCAACTTCCCGTCAGAAGAAGCGCGCGTTTTCAGCTTATGCTAATTTGAAGTAGAGCCAAGTACTATTTAAACCAGAGGTAGAAACCTCTCAGTGCGAGAGAGCTTTTAGTCTCAGATCACGGTCATTCTGTTCGACGTTCGCCTGACCAGCTAGCAGCTAAAATCTAAGCCATAGTGCTTACTACGTGTTTGCTTATTGAAATAAATCCAAGTGCGCTAGTATTAGTACTTCTTGCTACGCACCAGTTAGTTAGAGGCCAACTCCGCGAAGAGCTCTGTGAGCAAAGATCACTTAAATTTCTAT
Organism: Stegodyphus mimosarum; assembly: GCA_000611955.2. Classification (NCBI taxonomy): domain Eukaryota; kingdom Metazoa; phylum Arthropoda; class Arachnida; order Araneae; family Eresidae; genus Stegodyphus; species Stegodyphus mimosarum. The sequence continues at coordinate 168,084 of KK119916.1, read as the reverse complement.
TTAGTTTTAGTTTAAAATTATCTGATTGTTAATTTAGACCCAAGTGTGGTCGTTTACTTTCTGTATCCCTCCCGAGTTGGGAAGTACTTTGTAAATAATATTGATTTAATAAAAGAGGATTTTAAATCCCTTTCAAGTGCAGTTATTCTTCAGCACAGTATCTACACCAGAACATAGCTGATTTCAGCTCCCTGTTCCAGATCAAAGGAGTTACTTCAAGATGTTTGCCAAATCTACGCACAGAACACTCAGTCCTGACAACTGTTTTGGATTATACTACATCACATATTTTTCTAAACAAAATACGATAACGCTGTCTGACAGGCTAATTCAAGTAATAAAATATTCATCAGTTTCCTCATAAATTTGAACACACCAGTATCCTTTAACCAATGATTTAAATTTTTGATTAAATTTAACAATCGGGAAGTGTCTTATGTCGTACTCATTAATTGTCGCATTTGCACTCATTAATGCGTAAATGATTTTATTGAGTCATTAAATATTATTGAGTCATTAAATTACAATGCCCTGTTTACTTTGTATTTATTTTTACAAAATTCCTGCCAATATAATTTCCTTCACATTTTATTAAATACCTTATTAACATAACAGAACATATAAATTCATTCAAATCTCTTTATAATTTTTTAATTGCTTTTGAACAACAATGAAAGTTTTCTTTAATTCATTTCGCTTAACAATGTATGTACAAAAAATTAATTAAAGATGGTTATAAGTCTGAATAAAGAAAAAATTCGAAATAAGAATACAATATTCCCATTGTTCACCTGTATCTGTCTACACGAGAGTCTTATGCTGATGTTAACTTTCTGTCTTTTATGTGTAAAATTTAATTACATAGTTCCTTTGAATTTTCCTCTGATTGCAGGTATTTTCTTCCTATTTTAAAAATATTTTTTTACCTTTAAAAAGCAGGACGGAATTGTTTTTATAGACTTCAAAAGATCTTTTTAATCTTTTTTTCAATAAATCTTTAAATTCAATTACGGAGTAAAATTATTTTTAAAAAATAGAATTTTTATATATATTGAAGTGCGTTAAATGGCACCACGCAAGTTAAACAACTACAGTTAATTAAAAGAAATTTTAAATAATTTATAAACGAGATTTTAAACACGAAAATTTGGCAGTACAGTAAGCGCCTCTTAATACGTTTTATTCTTTCCGATCGTTTGCAGGTACGTGTTTTTGTGTGGAAAGCTGTCAAACAAATGACATCAAGGACTGCAAATTTTAAAATTAAATATTCCAGTCAATTTTGTGCTACGGGAGTCAAACTTCTTATATTTTTATTTTTTCATGGTGAATGTAAAACTTTCCCAAATACAAGCAAAGGAGCCGGGAAACCTCATTAAGGTTTATATTTTGTTATTTGTCGAAAATTATTTTTAATTAATTTGAAATTACCAAAACGTGAATAAAATTAGTAAAAAAAGGGAGAAAATACGCGAGGAACATGAATAAACAGAAACAAGATAAGATCACCATCACCTAAATATATAATATTAACAAAGAATATTTTGTAATTTTCCATTTCTGTAAAGCATATTTCATATATCGAAGAAAATCTACGAGTTAATACCTCACAGAACATATATACGTATAAATATATATTTCTGTATGTATGCATGTGTATGTATGCTTACGTATGTGTTTATTTGTGTATGTATGCCTTTATTTTTGTAACTACAGCCGTCGTTCCGCAACCGTTGATACAAACATTCATGTTTCGGGATTTCTAAATAAAAAAAGTTCACTAATGTATTAAATTACGGAAATCATTTATACGTTCCCACTGTACGTGTATGTAGGAAAATGTTGTACTTTGCAAATATTTTAAATTAATTATTAAATAATTACTCTAAATAAGCTGAAAAAAATGAGTTACTAAAATTTATCACCTTTGAGAGAAAATTTAACGAGTAGGACATAACTTTAGAAAAAGTAGTCGCAATTTAGCCTGTTTCTGTTAATTATTAAATTCGCAAAAATAAAACTACATATGTTTGTATGTAAAAAAAATTATAAACTTCTATCTTTCCTGTTAGAACTTGACACTATATACCGTTTCGACTCGGATAAAGTTTGTAGCATTGGAGAGAAATCATCTTCATCTCAGATTGCAAATGCTAATCCCTCAGTGGATTCTATTACTGATTTTAACTTTCGGAAAAAAAAAATCTTGTCAGATATAAATGTGTTCCAAAGAAAGGGTTTCGAATCCAGCAAGGTAAAGCGATTATTCTAGGTGCTATAATTCGAGAGTGTTTTATTTTTCGTCAATTAAAAATAAAAGTTAATCGAATCTGCGCCTGCAAATCTTTGAATCAGATAGATATCACACTATAAATAAATTAGCTACCGTAATAGATTTTTTAGTGCCTCATTCACTTTTGCTTTTACTGTTAAAAAAATCTGAAATGTTTCAGATTTTTATATTGCTCATAAAGTGGCCTTTTTTTACTTTCATTCACATACACATTTCCAGAGCACTTCGATTAATGTCCTTTTGGGCTAAAAATATTTAAAAAACAGCATATCTTTAGAATTTCCTATAAAAAACCTCGCGCGCTGGAGATAAAAAAGTTTTTTCATACAGTGTTGCCACTCCTCGCTTTGAAATCGTCGACTTTGTTAATCAGATATTCGTTAAAGTTTTACAAAATATTAAATACACAAAAAACATATTCCAAATTGGGGCTTCCAGCTGTCCTCGAATATTTTGCACTCGAATATTCAAAATTGGATGTCTCTAGATACCATTGTTTTTTCACAATACGAGAAACATTCATTCATGGAGATTCTTCATTATTTAATTTCTTTAAATATAATACAGGGGATAATATTTGGTGGTAACAATTTAAAAGTAATACGCCGTTTATAGTGAACCGACGCAAAATGCCGTTTCGAGAGTAATAGCCCTTCTAGACTACCGCTTCAACTATTAAAAAAACTTCAAACTATTAAAATCTTTAAATCTTCATAAATTTTTCTCATATTTATTTATTCCTTTAATCTATCGTAGTCTTTTCCTTTGAGGGTCAGGCTATTGGTAAATTGTATTCGGTTCATTATGTTTATTTTAATTATGTGTTTTCAGATTGTATTTGCATTTTTCCGTTAAAAATACCACCCTTTTTATTTTATCTCGTATTTACTATTTCAAACGCATTTTGTGCAGATTCTTTTTCATTTTTTTGTCTAAAGGCTGAGAACCACTGGTCTAAGGAAACTAGCGCGAATTTATTCACGGAAATTTAGAATTTATTGACTGTCGCGCAGAAAATACAGCATGCATACAAACTTAAAAAATCAATTAGTATGATAACATAGTTGTTTATATAAATATTTGATGCATTTTATAGTTTCCACTAAGTTCTGTAATTACAAGTTTGGAGCTTTCGTAATCGTTGAGCAATAAATTATCCCTGAACATGTAAGGTTCCAAGTTTAACTGACGTCATTTAAATTTGATAGGTATGTTTAATGTCAACTTTGATATTCTTTGCTCCTCCTTTCCAACTCGGTCTGTTTCGGGAAATATTTCAAGTTATTCAATAAAACGTTGCAGGCGTCGAGATAGTATTGTTAAGAACTTTGCATTTTAGTATATCTGAGCTGTTTATTCTGATAATTACCAAACGACAACTAGAGAAACTTTTGTATTTAGCCAATCATAACTTTCAACTGGGATCTGAGAACATGAGAATGAAACTTTTGCAACAGAATCTAAGTTATATTTCAGCTTTCGTACATTCTTAGGGTTTGGTTTGTGTGGTTACGGCAAAGCCTAGAGGGCTATCTGCCTAAAGGAAGAAATGCCTTCGTGGGGACCTTTCTAAGATAAATTGGCTCTCGTATACACGTTATACACATGGGGATATCCACGAAGCCGGTTCACGGAATTCGAACCTCAAACCAAACTACCAGTGTTCTGCTACTTTACCGCTCGGCCGCTCATTACGATTAGCTGTACAGTCTTAGGAATGTAACAAAGAAAGAATTTAAGAATTTTAACGGAAAATACGTATTATTGCGGAGACAAAATGTGAAATTTTTACGTTTTAAATAAATAAGAAAAATCCTTCACGATCTAAATGTATACAATAACTGGTTTGTACTATATTTAGTGTTTCCTATTGTTACAGAAGTAATATAGATATATACCTAGAATACTTTCTTCTTTTTAGCGGAAAGAGTTATAAAATAAAAGATATCGTTTTCTTATAATGATTGTTGTCACAGTAAAAGAAAATTAATATTTTTGTACTCTTCACGGGTTCGTGGATTTGGAGTGATTAACGACAACACTCGATGAAGAATGAAAACACAATTGATTAGACAGTATTACTCAGGAAAGCTCCAAAAACAAGTTTATAGTAGTTTAAAAACTACGACGAACACTCTGAAACAATCAGCAACACAGCCTTCAGGCTATCAGACTAAAACGGTGAAGAGAGCCTCACAGCAAGGCACTAGATTATCGCTTCCGTATCAGTTCGGTCGTTCTCGGAACTCAACGTACTATCGAGACTCTCCACCCTACAACTCGAGATGCATTCGATAGCCTCAACGATGCGCACTCTCGATGCACTTCACGATCCACTGACGAGACAATAGACTGCTACTCCGCGTACAGGCAGGCGTTTATATAGCTTTTGGCCTACCTTCGAAAACATTCTGTGTCAAATCGGTAAGAATTCGTTACAGAATGTTCTCAATCTATGGCATATCGCCGGTTTTGTCGACAAATGAGCGATTTCTCCCCAAATATGGCAACCCTGCCTTCCCTTGCCATTTTCTGGCAACCCTAAAAACGCTTTGCGGGGAAGCTATCTTACCGCGGCTAGGCATTTCGTAACAGTATCATTAATTAATAGTTCAAAAACCAATGATAGTAATATAAATGGTATATAACGATTGGTCAAGTTTTGATCCAACCCGCTTTTTTTTTACTAAATCTAGTATCTCACGTACGGACGCGAAATGCAATAGGCAACCTTTCAGACTTAGGTCGAACCTTAGTATTTTATGATGGCGAAAAATTCTCTTGACGTGGAGCAGTGCTCTTGAGGAATCTTCAGGATCCAAGCAGCTTCATAGAAGTTTCTCGAATGAAAATAATAATTTAAAAAGAATCCATTTCCATAGGGAATAAAACATTTTATGTCTAGCGCGAGAGACTGTCTATCGGAAATTCTAAATATGGGCTGTTTTGAAAATTTCCGTTGGCCCAAATACTCTCGGAACGTGTATGTGTCTGTAAATGAAAAAAAAAAAAAAGACTGTTTAGATTAATTTTTTCGATTTATTTTGTTGTACTACGTTTTTAAGGAATATGTGGTAACCCATGATTTGGAAAATATCTAGCAAAATATCTTGAGTGGCTGTTCATATAAAAAGTTGCTGTGATTTTTATTATTATAAATGCTTCGAAATTAAAAAAATTTAGTAGATATCACATTTTTTTCTTTATCATAAAATATAAAGTATGTCCTGTTGTAAAATGTCCGCTGCCGAAATCAGGCATGCAATCGGAATAGTCCTCCAAAGGTAGGGATTTTGTGGCCTATGATTACAGTCATATATATAATTATATATATTATTAATATAAATAAATTTACAAATTCATCAAGGAAGAAAATCGTCTGAAAGTAATAAGATTTCGCGTTGTACTTGTTTAAGATTCCAGAGGAAGACAACATGCATCTTGTTTATACTATTTACTCTAACATCGCTCATAGTTACGAGACTGGCCAAGAAAAAACGTATATAAGAGTGCAAACAGAAGTGTTTTGAAAGCGTACATTCAACGACTTCACAGAAATTTAATGTAGCAACCGTTCGATTTCATCTACATTGTTTTCAAGTCTTCCGCTTTCACACGACGAGGATATTTGTGTATTTCGACGGGACTGATACAGAATTTTGTTACAATTAGTAGATTCCGTAGTTGAAAGAATTTATGATCTAGAAATGATTTTCTAATTTGTGGTCTCACCAAATAAGTTCTTTGTTTTTTTTATCATCACTTCTGCCACGAAATTGTTTTCTGTGGTATGCGAACTTCGGCCATTTTTATCCCTTGTCTAATAACATTCAATTTTGCAGCAATTAAGTTGAACCCATTTCGGGCAACAGTAGCGTATTTATTTACATTCTCCTTTCCGACCTTCCGATCCTAAAAGATAATTTACATAAAATATAACCTAAATAGATTTCGAAGTTTACTTCTCGTCCAAGGCAGACGCATTTAAATCACCTTAACTATTCCATTTATATAACTGTTTTCTAGCATGTTGGAAATCCTTCATTTCCAAATACATTTATAAATAATTTAATAATGCATTTTGTTAAAGGGCAAATACATACTTTTTACGAGGATATGCATAAATACTCGTATATTTAATATTTTTCATTTTCGGAGTGTGCAAATTTTGAATTTTTGTGTATTCACTATATTTTTCGAGTAAAATAATTGACAATAACTTAGCATATATCATATTTTTTTACATAAGAAATATGTATAAATTGAATGAAAATTAGATGCATTATTTTTAATACGCACTGAAAGGTCAGTTTTGCCTTGAAATTTAAAAATCTTAAACTGACCTTTGTGCCTAATTGCAAGTATTTTAATGTTCATAATTTTATATTTACACTTACTCATCAGACTCAAAACATGTGTTTGGATACATTCATTATCAAATTCAAATTTTCAAGTAAACATATTTTCGTGGAGCATTCAATACCTTCCTTAGCGATTATATGTAGTTTAATAGTTCTCTTATAATATAATAAATAATAACTTTCCATTTCATATTTAAACATTAACCTCATTTGTCAAACTTGACTGCCTTACTCTGCATGATATTGCTTCAATTTTTAAAACTTTTAAAAAAACTAATTGCTATTATCCTTACACTATACAAATTGCTACTATCCACCCAACAATGAATGTTTATTTTATGCGTAAGTGTCACTGTTTTTCGATTTGTATGGAACTGTCGTGTGGAAATATTGTGAAAGAGCTCAATATAAACAAGGCACCCCCTCTGGACACAGTAAGTGAAAAATACATGCAAGATTGAGGTATTGTGGATAGTTTAGGTAGAATGTTATAGCTAATATTCTACCTGAAGTGGTCTTTATCAATATCTTTATAATAAACTTTACAACTATCAATATCTTTATTATAAACTTACAACTAGGAATGCTGCAAATTGGCTAACTCTAGTCTACAGCTTAATGTTATGTTGTATAATCCGTAGCCATTTAAATGATGCTCAATGATAAAATCACAGATATCTGAGTTATTAAGTAAACTGCAGCTATGGCTCTTACATTTTTTGTAAAATTAAATACTTCTATTTAAGCCTCGTGATCTATTAATTTAATTTTTAAATCCAGGTAGCTGTATGTTTTTTAAGACAAAACACAGAGCATTAATGATAATTGTGAGCACCTTGTTCTCCAGCTGTTGCACAGATAGTCGATTCATTGGCAGCAGCCATCCAGTAAGGTGATGTACATAAAAACACGGCATGTTAGTCATGGAGTGATAATCTTCTTTATTTGAATACTGAGTAGTGAATCATGTTTAGTTACAGAAAGAATTCTTATAATTTCTTTGTCAATCTTGTCTTTAACATATAACTTTTTTAAAATGATATATTATCACAAATGGTACCTAGGTATTTTACCTATGTAGCTTGACAGTGTAAATATATAGAGAATAACATAATGAAAATGAATTCTAGTATTTTTTTCAAAAAGTAACAGGGTACTAGGTGGCATCAGTTAAAAATCTGCCGCTTTTTTTGTCCACCAGTTATTGTCATGTATAAAATTATGAAATGATAATAGAGTTGAAAATACTAAAAAAAAATAGCTCCCTAAAAAGTAAACTTTTTAAAATTTCTTACTACCCAAAGAAAGTAAATTTTTCTTTTTAATCTACAATATTCTACACATAAATATAAAAATAATGAAACAAAACAAAATTCAATCTAACAAGGGGGCATAAAATTACAAATCTCATTCCATAACTGGGGGGGAAAATTCAGTTTTTGAATATAACCGACGTCACATAAATGCTATCAAATATGACTCTAAATGGCTGGGAGCAGTGCCCAGCTGACAGTTATTTTTCCATTTAGCACTGCTCTACAATTGCTCCATAGCTTGGGTATGGCATCCAGTTTTGAGGTCTACAAAATTATAACTGATTTCAGTAAAATGTTCATACCCAGCATTGTTTAATTCGTCTTTCTTATATCCTTTCTAGCAGTCTGAAAATATAATGCTACTATCCATGATATTCTCCTGAATAGCACTCATCAGTGCTGTAGCACAATGATTGGGAATGGCAACCAGAAAAAATTCTTTGCTTTGACATAAACCCCAAATACCCATTATCCTTTACGAACACATCCAACGTTGTTTTTTCCTTTTCGTGAAAAGACTTTTAAAGTAGCTATTCCAATCTATTGTCATATTATGGCTGATTTCTAACTGAAGTTAGCAAAATTCAAGACCATATGTAACAACACCGTATAGGAGCTTTGAGTTAAAAGTAAATTTCATTGGATGATTTTGAGAACAAAGTCTATTGCTATGAATTATTCCTTCGTCCTGAAAGAATCTTATGACAGCCTCTTCATAATTAGGCAATTGCCAAATTGTGTAATCCATCGTACTAAAACAAAGCCGAAATATGGCAAAAAAATAATGAGTGATGATATTTCAAACATTAAATTCTTAATCCACAATATTTAGCATTGTAGCATTGTTTTCTTCTCATTTTTAACTGACGCCACTCTAACAAAATAGTATCAGGAACAGTTTTTTCAAGGATATTTAATTTTCCTATTTTCACACTATTGTAATAACAATTTAATGCATTTGTCTCACATCAACGACTTACTGATTTAATTAAAATACAGTATAGTCAGCATATATGGAAAAACACTTCATTGCTCTTGCACAGATGATGATCACAGATCGTTCAATTCATTGTTGAGATGCCATTTGCGACACCAAATGCTCAACTTATCACATAGCTGATGCATCAGAATGTGCTTATATGTGTCGTAAATAAGCCTTTTAATACCCCTTAATGCATAAGCTAGTATAGTTGCAATACAGAAATTTCAGGAACAAATAATAGGCACTCTCTGTTATAGTCCTGTAATTAATTACCTGCTAACAATTAAACTAGCATAAAGTAGCATATTTCCTCACTGTTTGCACATGTTCCAACAATAATTTACAGAAGATAGGTGTGCTTAACTAACAATAACAGTCATAGGTAATATTTCATTATTTATTGTACATAATTAATTTAATGTATATTCTAAAAGAAAAAAAAATTTTAAAGAAAAAATACACTACTTAGTAATTTGTATTAGCAAAAAATTTTATTTTTTTATCTCCAAGCATAAATTATTTTTTAACAAACACCGATTCATTCATTCAACTGTATTCACTGTAGATCATATACAGATACGTAATACAGATTTAAAACAAATACATAATACAAATGCATCATTCTCAACACATGACACAGATTTCCAAACCATACGGTACTTCATGTAAATAAACAGAATGATTTCACGAAGAGCGCGGCAGCACATGCGCAAACTGAGATGCGCATCCGAGGATCAGATCATGATCCCAAACGTTGCCTTCTCTCCGTAGACGCTTGTAAGAAACTGCCCAGCCCCTCATAATGACTCTTGACATCTCCTGAGGAGCTGTGGGAGGGGGACTGGACTCTCCGATTCGCGGTCGGGGAAACAGAACTATTCGTAGGAAAGGGGGAGGAAAACTACAGAACCACCCCATACGGTGATCTCTCTCGAAAGTGGGGTGGAAGTAGTCCAACTTCCTTGAACCTCTGGCAGCCAATCTTCCATGAAATATGGACTCGACAACAACCCCAAATGTAGTAATTCATTGGATTTTATACTTTCGTATCCTTCACTTTCTGTTTTTTTTATACTGCATAATTTTATGAAAAATGACAACATATACATATTGACGCTACTGTAAAGTGTTAGTTAGAGGATTTAGTAATGCAAATGGATGCCCTAGTGTATCTCACACCAGAACTGTAATATGTAAGACATGCCACTGTAATGACTATTCCGAGATGACATCACAGGAAATGAACGCAATTTCAACTGGAATGAAGTTACCTTTTATTGTACTTTTAAGATAGTAAAATCAAGAATCGTCCCGATATCTTTCAAGAATCCAGTTTCGCGGTAAGTTGTAAGGTACATTTTAATTTTGTAACAGTTATTTTAATTTAATGCATCTTTCCTATCTTCTCTAGATTCAGCTTACAATTCCGTACCAGAATGAGTTTTTAGAATCCCGTTAAATGCAGATCAGAAGAAGACTAGTATATAACACACATTGCCAAACTGTGGCTCTCCGACATTTTAACTGCAGCTCCCGAGCTACTTGCGATCTTTTGCCATCTGAAATGCTACTTGTTTTGAATAAATATAGTAATTTTTTTAATACAAATGGAATTTGAAATAGAAATAATGCACTGCCACTTTGCTTTAATCGCTAATTTAATTTCTGATATTAAAATAATAAAAAAATAATGTTCTTTAGAACTGCCTCTGTTGCTCATAAATAGCTTAGTTAGTTCATCAATGGCAGACAGTTAAATTTGAAAGATCTTACACTTTGCCGAATGGCAAGACTTGAATGGAAACTGAAACAAGGAAAAATGAGACGAAAAACGACAAAACTCATTTCGGTACTAATAGCGCTTTGGGGCTAATAAAAAAGAGAAAAAATAATACAAAAATACTAGAAACTCTGAAAGCATGATTTGATATTACGCCCTAAGGCGCGTTTTTTGACCGTTTTATGGGTTACCTTTTATTTATTCAATATCATATTCTTCGCACTTAAATCATAAAATTCAGTTCAACAGTAATATCGCAAAATAATTTTAAAATGAGCAGATCTTTAGAATTTCCGATATACAATCTCGCGCGCTGGAGA
>KK119916.1:141496-157002 GCA_000611955.2 Stegodyphus mimosarum | reverse complement strand
TTTTTTTTTTTTTTTTTGTGTTGCTATTGCCTGCATTCAAATCGTTGAGTTTGTTAATCAGAAGTTAGTTAAAGTTTTACAAAATATAAAATAGATAATAAAACGAATTCCAAATTCCAAATTTGGGCTTTCCAAATGCCCATATTCGGGTGGAAACGTACGTTATTCAAAATTGGATGGCTCTGGGTACCGTCGTTTTATCACAGTGCGAGAAACATACATACATGTTCATTGTTTAATTTCTTTAAATATAATACAGGGCTGTAATATTTGATGGCAACAATTTGAAAAGTAAACCGACATTAAAAGTTTCGACGTAAAATGCCAAAACAAAATTAGCCATTCTGAGCTAACGCCCTTTGAGCTAATAATAAAATAAAGAGAATTAAAAAAGAGATTAAAAAATAAGATGAAGAAAGGTAAAGAAAGAAAATAAAAATGGTAATGAAAAATTAGAAATAACTAAAAAAAGTTGCATTAATACGAAATTCAGTAACATAACACAAATTTAAGCTTTTATGCTATAAGCTCTTTCTCCCCTTCATTATCACATCCTCACCAGAATCAATTTTATTGAGATCACTAATGTCTGTGATATGAAACGATTTCTGATACCAATAACAGTGCTCTGAAGAATATTATTGTGTATGAATAAAAGATGCTGCATAAATCCAAATATTATATTACAATCAAAAGCTCAACAGCTCGTTAATCGCCTCTGACAATGTGAAAGCCCACGTTCTTGGGTCTCACAACTTCTTTCCTCTGCCTTTGTTTGTCTGTTTATCTACATATCTCCCGGGCGGTGATAAGGCGTAAGCTTACCGATCCATAACAGTGAGGAATTGCATACCTTCTTGTACTTGCTACCAGCCATGCCACATGGGGGGAGGGAACTGAAGTGATAGATGTAATGAGGGAATTTAGGCGTGGTCCTTTGTGATAACCTCTTTGTAATTGTCGCCATCAAACATCTGCCCTAACCTGCAATTGAAAGAGCTCTGCTATGGTCAAGAGATTTTCATCAGGTGTGGCCACTGCTAGATAGCTGGTGGGTGAGGAATTATGGACTTTTGATGGACCCATGCGACCTTGGTGATAATCGAGGGAGAAAAACTTTCTTCATCTTCAATTGGATTATATTGCGTTGATGATTATATCAATAGTATGGACTTGCTGTTTTGGTAAGAAGATCGGCCATTTGTGTCCAGGGTTATTTTGTTGAACAGAAACAAGAGTTTAGGATCTTTTTTTCCCCCCTCATTCTTTGTTAAAGGAAAGGCGTTAAATTAAGACTGCGTCTTATCGAAATGGTGATTAACCCTTTCAGTCCTAATTTGTGTGTTTCAAATGATTTGATTTTGTTATGTACTCTTGGTAATTATTACAAAGAATTGGAAAATATCATTTTAAGCATTTTAAAATGGGGCGATTCCAGGGGCCAGATATGTCCCACTGGGTGGTAATAATGGGGCATATGTGTCCCATTAGTACTAAATTGTTGACACATAAAGGAAAAAATCAAAAGAAACTATTTTTATTTTCATAAGTTATGTGTGATAAGAAGTAAAACAGTTAGGATTAGATAGTAACAGTTAGGAGGATTAGACATAGTGGTAGATTGCGTGCTAAACAAATTGCTTTAGTTCTTTTTTTTTCCTTGGTACAGCTGTGACACCTTCTTATAGTGGGCCCTTCGATGGGTAAGTGATCTCCTATATTCAACAACTTGGAACTGGATGATGGTCTACCATATTGTAGTGGTAGTGTACGGTCTACTGTATAAAATTTTGTAGTGGGGATGTTAGAAATGATGCCGTCTACCAGTGGGACATCAACTGCGTAGTAAATTGATGCGTGTAATTCCCTCTAGGCTTCTTTAAACATCTACTGGGACTTAATAACCCATTAGGACTGAAAGAGTTAAACTAACTTCGGGAGTGGGGAGACGTATTAAATGGAACATGAAAGTCTATTGTCTACATGATTTTTCAACACTTTTACATTTTTTAATTATGTAAAAGTGAGTATGCAATTTTTAATGCAAGCACGTGGTGCAGAATTATTTGATTTTGAAATTTCTGCTAAGGGGATGTCTTTTAAATACTTACGTTCATTTACGGATATTGTTGCATTGAAACACTAATTTGAAAGCGAATAAAAAATAGAAGAAAAAACTTCAATAAGTTAATAAAACTTATCTCGGAAAACATCTCAAAAGAAAGATTTTATTATTCTTTTCGGAAATTCATCTCTATACTATTACTGATACCGACATTCTTCATTATTTACGGCATTTTTTCAGATTCTTTTCCAATTGCCGGTGCAAATTATTTCTATTCTGCCTTTAAAAGAAAAGAAAGGAACAGTTTAATTTCAAAGTTTTATATTAAAATAATAATAATAATCTCGAAAATAACTACAAAAGTTATTTGTTTCCGAGTTTAATTTGTAAAAATATCATAGTTTGAATTATCGGAAGAAAATAGCGTTACCTGAATGATTAATTCATCCCAATTAGTCGGTAAATGGTGTTCTACTTCTTAAAATTTTAGCAGCAATTAAAAATAAAATAACTATAGATTCTTTGACAATGATATTATATTTTCGTATTTTTAGCACAAAGTGGAACTTTGTTCGGCAGAAGGGAGAAATAATCCTTCTGCTAACTAACGAAGCATTTTTAAAATCTGCCATAAAAATTTCCTCTTCCACCCCGCGACACATTGGCCTGTGTGCTAACTAAGATAATTTGCCTGCCACGGGTAAAGAGCAAAGTAGAATTCAAATTTTTTGAGGTGCTAACATTTTGTACCAAATAACACTAATCAAAAGATTAAAGTAACGCAAGGCGCTAATATACGTGTTATTGTTTTACTTGAAAAGACTTACGTTCTGCTGCACCCCTCGACGCTTTGCTGCACCCCTCGATTTCCATACAAACAAATTGATGGTGGAGAATGAAGGACGATCCCTCTCAACACCGACAGAGCTTTATTCGGATGTAAGCTGATAAAATTTCTTTCTTGACTTTAAGATTAAGAACACATGTCTATGATGTTTTATTTTTTACCACGATATTTTGTACGACGATGAAAACTGCGAAGTTTTTGAACCGCTTTATTTTTTACGATGTTTTATTTTCTACTGAGATGTTTTTATAGATCTCGGATGTTTTCTGCTTCTCGTCTTTTCTCGGATTCTAACTGATCTATTTTTACATTTCCAAAGCCATTGCAGTGAGTTAAAAGATCTAAAATTCTTACAATTAAATACAAGACATGTGGTCGCAAATTAGATTAATGACCAAATAATCATAAAATTACCAATCTAAAAACACAATAAATAAAAGTAAAATAAATAAATAAATAAATAAATCTGAAAGTTTTCAGATTTTATATTACGACCAAAGGGGCTTTTCTTTTAACGTTTTGTGTGTTACCTATATTAAGTATCATGTTCTTCGCACTTAAACCGTAAAGTCTCGCGCGCTGGAAATAAAAAGGTTTTTTTTTCATACAGTGTTGCCATTGCTCGCTTTGAAATCGTTGAGTTTCTTAATCTAAAACTCATAAATGCTTTACATAATATGAAATAGCTCCAAGGGCTTCCAGATGCCCTTATTTGGGTGGCGACGTACGGTATTTAAAATTTGATTCTCTATAGGTACCGTTGTTTTATCACAATGCGAGACACATACATACATGTATGCAGATTATTCATTATTTAATTTCTTTAATACAGGGCTCTAATATTTGGTGGCAACAATATGAAAAGTGAAACGCCACAAAATGTCAAAACGAAATCAATAGCCCTTCTGTGCTAACTCCCTTTGAGCTAAAAATAAAATTAATAAATTAATAAAACAACATAAAATACTACAGAACAGAAAAGTAAAAAATGCAAACAAAAAGGATTAAAATGTATAATATACCAAACATTTTTCTTGTAAACGACTTGCAGCAAATTTCAAACATTTTGATTTGAGACTACTCATTGCACCTTACTTGGGTAGACTACATAAAAAAAATCGAGACTATTATTTTTGCTACTTTTCATTTGTACACAGAAAACAAATTTGCGATATTTGGTTACATCTTCCCAATGATAGTTTCGAACCTTTCTGAGGTACTTTTAGAGAAACTGCCGAAGTTAAAACAAGCTTTTTTTGTTTTCCTAATTGCATTATGTGTTTCTGTTAATGCTTGGATTGCAAGGAATTCTAAGATTACCGTTTCCTAAGTAATCAGAAGTCGCTGTTAATTGTTTTTAGAATTCTAGAACTGAAACATTTGTTTAAAAGCCACGGGCAAAAAAACTTGTTTCGAAAGACTTTAAAATTACAGCAGTTTTCGATTAGTTTCCGTAGGAGGAACTTCGTGTTTCAAGGATAATAAGTTTCGAATTGTTTAGTTCCTTTCCTGTGCGATGAAAGCTACGTAAAAAAGCGCAAGAGTACACACTAAAATCTGGACGTATAATATTTTGAAGCGTATATTTAATATTGCCTTTAAAAATAAAATCGTTAAGTATTTAAAAATCCGCGCCAGGAATTCGATTTGCAGTAAATTGTAGACTAGTAAGATAGTATTTCTTCTTAAAAAATAGATAATCATGTAATACGTGGCCCACTTAGCGGCCGAGCGGTAAAGTTGCAGAACACTAGTAGTTTGGTCTGATGTTCGAATTCCGCGAACCAGCTGGCTGCATGAACGTTTTTGCGGTTTTCCTCCATGTGTAACGTATATACAAGCCAGTTTTCCTTAAAGTTCTCTACCAAGGCATCTCTCTCCTTAGGCAGATAACCCTCCATATTTTACACTTTGCTAGTTATATCCACTGAAATATAATTCAGTATTTGGTATTACAAACCCTTGTGTTTATTGGAATAACGAATTAGGTTTTGTGTTGCTTATTGTTTTTGATCGACCCGAAGCGATATTTCGCTTAAAGCTCGTTGCTATTTAAAACATGGAATTGGCTGGAAGTTATCTGATGACCACATCATAGTTGTTTTTAAAAACACGTGGCAGAAATTTAAACGAAAAAAAAAGCACAGTGACTCACAAAAGTGCTCGTACACTTACGATTTTCAGTGAAATATTGCTTTATTCATCAATCAAAATTAATCTTTTAGAATGAAAATTTTTTATTAATATTTGCAAATTTCTCTTAGCAAAACTACATTAATTATTTTATGAACATATTAAAACTTTTTTTGGAAAATCAATAACAAAAAAGTAGCAGAAAAGTTATCTCACAAAAGTCTTCGTACGCTTTAAAGAAATCCTCACATATTGGTAAATATCGTAGTATTTCTGTCAGTCAGTACTTTGTACTATATACTGCAGTATTTATGACAGCTTTCAAACGTCTGGGCACAGAGTTCACCATTTTTTTTTATAATATCTGTATTAATGTTCCTTCATTCCTCCATCATTACTGTTTTTAGTTCGGTTTTTGTTTTAATATTTTGTCTTCGCACTCTAACCCCTAATTCTCTCCAGATGTGTTTTTTCGGGTTTAAATCTGGTGACTGAGAGAGTGTTTTTAGAACTTGGGGACAATTATAGACATCCAAAAAGCGAATGTTGAGGGCCGTGTGCTTAGAATACTGATATCGGTAGTCTGATAAAAAATAAAGTTGTTTCCGGTATTCGAATTCTGGCCGGATAATTTTAAATTATTTTTTAAAATATTTAAGTAAAGCACAGTTCATTGTGTCGTCAATAAATACTAAATTATTTAATCCTGATGCTGGTATGCACACTCAAACAAGACCTCCACCGCCATACTTTACTGTACCAACCAAGACCTTGGGATTGAGCTCCTCAATTTTTTTTCCTCCATACGAATATACACCCATCGGAATCAAAAACGCTGAATTTGCTTTCATCTGCAAATAAGACATGATTTTAATACTCTTCGGGGCTTATTTATCCTTGATTTGAGAAGAAAAGCCCAAGTTTTTTTTTATTCTTACATGTTCGTAAATTGTGCATTTTTTGTTTTAAAAGTGATTGAATTATGTTTTTCTTATGTTCCGGTTAAGGAGGCCTTGTTTAAAAAAATTTTACTTCGAACAGAGCACCCATGTAATCCAGCTGATCTGAGTACTCGTCGAACAGTTTTAACCGAAATTGGAGTCGAAAATCTTTCAGTAAAATCTGTAGAAATCTTGAAAACACTCAAACATGGATTGTTCACGGATTTTCTAATTATAAATCTCTGATCAGGTTGAGTCACGTCGTGTCCTCTCTGCCGCACAACCTCTTCTTACATTATTTTGGATTCCATTTTCTTCTTTAAAGCATTTAATGCATACTGCACCTTAGAATGAGATAAATTTACTAATTTAGCGATATTCCGAATCGAATTTCCTTTCTTATGATAAAGAATGTTCAATTTTCGAAAGCTGTTACTTATTTAGTTACGACTACGAGCCATTTTTAAACATTAAATAAAATAAAACGAAGTTAGAAAGCAAAAATTAAAGCCATACAATATTTTAAATTTCGCCAAAAGGCAAAAATAAAAAAAAAGGGGTAGACGATAATTTTATTAATGAAATTTTACGAAAGTATTTCTGTGTACGATTACTTTTGTAGCTTGTTTTATCTGCGTCTCCTTACATTTGAATTTTAGAAAAAGAAAATAAGTCCGTAATAAAAGTTAAAAAGTTTGGTTTTATTCAAAGTCACATGGGCATGATATGATAAAATATTGGGCTCTACATTCGAATTCAGTTCCGGATTATAGCGCTTTTTCTGTAAATTCGACAAGTGTGCGAACACTTTTGTGAGACACTGTACAATAAATATTTCATCGTGGACTGTTGCCAGCTGCAGAATCAGGAAACTTCTTGTAAATGAATTATCTGATACTTATTTAAAAAAATGTTTTCTACAGTGCAAAAAACAGTATAGTTGAAATAACATCGTAAATTCTGCAACAAAATATGTGATTCACGTGGGAAAATTTTTATTGCTACTGAATGCTTGGTTTGTTAATTTTTTTTAATTATTGGCCCAAAGGGCTATTAATTTCATTTTGGCATTTTGCGTTGATTCACGATAAATGTCGGCTCGCTTTTCAAACTGTTGCCACCAAATGTTACAGCCGTGTACTGTATTTAAAGAAATGAATAATGAAGAATCTGCATAAATGTATGCATTTTTCTCTCATTGTCATAAAAAGACGGTACCTAGAGCCATTCAATTTTGAATAACGTACGTTTCCATCCGAATATGGACATCTGGAACCCAAATTTGGAATTTGATTTACAATCTATTTCATATTTTGTAAAACTTTAACGAATATTTGATTAACAAACTTTTTCACGATGACAACGATTTCAAAGCGAGCAATGGCAACAGTCTACGGGGAGGGGAATACATTATTTCCAGCTCGCGAGACTGTGTATCGGAAATATTAAAGATACGCTCATTTTAAAATTGCTTTGCGATATTACTGATGAACTGAATTTTATGGTTTAAGTGCGAAGAACATGATATTTAATAAATAAAGGTAACACACAAAACGTTAAAAAAAGCCTCTTTGGACGTAATGTAAAATCCGAAAGCTTTGATTTTTTATTTTTATTTATATCTACATCGGTTCAACTACTGGTTTATATTGTAGTTGCGAAATAATGATTTTTCTGATCGTAAACTAAATGGCGTTCTTCTTCTTAGAAAAACTAACCAAACCACATATGTTCGAAATTTATCGTCCATTTATCTTCCACTACCGTGTCTAGCAACTGCAGATGCCATGACGTCATCATCGCGATAAACGTCCTCTCATACAAGTCAGCTCATACATTCTTTGTATCTGCCACATTTTTCCTCTGCCATCCTTGACGTCGACTGGGGAGTTATTATCGGGTATTGGGAGGATTGTTTTGTAAAAACTCTTAGGAGGACGGGAGACCCCAATTGAAACGGATCCAATTGCTGGAGATTTTTTTTTATTATTTCCCATTCCATTTCCTTTCGCAGGTGGGGAAGGACATAGATAAACGTCTTCTTGAAGTTTTCTTCCGCCACGGATCTTTATTTTTCGTAAATTTAAGTGAAATTCTAATCGATCATATTTTATGTAAATGGCTGCAGTCACCGGTAATCTGAAATTGAAGAATTCGAATGTGATTAGATAAATTTATTTATTTTATTTTACATTTTCATTGAAAGCAAAGCTTACTTTAAAGGAATAGAGTTAGTTATTCGGCATTAAAACCTTTACAGAACGCGGGGGGTTACGTCATTAACGCACGGCGGGCGAGGCAAAATTGCGTTTCAGGAAGGTAAACGTTTTATATGGTCTGGTGACGCAGTGGCTAGCGCGCCGAGAAGCAGCACCACAGGTCCGAGATTATATCTCCATGATGGGCAAGGTTAACTGAGCAAAGTCGTACTGTCATCTGTGTGGTGCTAAATTGTGGCAAGGATCAAGAATGAGTTTCGTGGGCTTGTGTTGAGGTTACTGTTAGGCAATTGCGATAAGTCAGACAGACATAGTTTATCATTTATAGCCGCCCAACTGGTATAGTGGTTAGCTTCGCTGACTGCCTGCCGAAGGGCCCGGGTTCGAATCCCGGAAAAGGCATGTGTGTTCGTAAATGTATAGTGTCGGTGCGGCATGGCAGCACTCCAAATATGCGGCGAGCCGAAAGCCCTCTCGTGTGGTTTGGTGGAAGGGAAGAGGGGTGTGAGATCCATACCCTCCCGGGGTGCTCTCCATCAAAAATTGGGAGCGGAACTAAGCTAAATCTCACTGTCACCTGTAAGGTGTTCAAGACTGTTGCCAACGACAGGCGCACTCTTGCGCGCCTTGCCACGAGGAATTTCGTGGGCTTGGTCTTATTGTCAGACGAGCGATCATAAGTAATAACAACGACAAACTTTTTATGACCGAAACGGGTTAGGTATGGTTCATATTGAGTATGTATAATTTATACAAACCTAAATATTATAGCAGTTACAAGGGAAATTGAAACAAATGATAATTGAAAGGAATTCTGTTGCTGCTTAAAATGCAAGTTCATGATATAATTGTTTTCTTTTTTTAATAGCTTGTGATTTTTCTTGAGGCAATATACGACGCAACTCATTAAACCTTTCGCGGTAAGTAAAGTTTTCCCAATACCTTTCGTAAAGAGTCCTTATCTTTCTTTGTTTAGTTCAGTCTGCATGCGAAAATCAGGTAGTTCCATTGAAAATTTTTGCCGTGTATTTCGCTAACATTTTAATGTTATATTCCAGGAAGAATATAAAATTAAATTATTTCATTTCAAACGTGTAAGATTTCTTTGGCTTCGTTTTAAATCTATGGAAATCTTTTAAAATGGTTGACAACTTCCGGCCGGTGTTGATGCCGGCAAGCATTTATTGTTGATGAATTCACTCCCATGTTTCCACGCGAGTTTAATCATTTATGTGCAGTGGCTTATATTCAGTTGCTTCCTAAAGGCCACTATAGTGTCTTGCCTTTTCCATCGTCTGGTGCTTTATTTGCTGAGTTACTAACATGCCTGTCATAATAAGCTTTGAATGTTTTTATGATTGCTTGATTGTGAATAAGGAAATGGTATTTTCTGCAAGGAGTAATAGCTCGAAATTTGGATGCAATATTGTGAGGGTTTCAGTATCGTGCCCTGGATCATTATCGAGAATTAGAAGAAATATAAAGCTTCAGGTCTTACTGTTCTATTTAATGTTTGACTTCTTTAAAGAATAATTTTACAACGAGTCAATAAAGTGGACTCTCGCAAAGCACAAGCCTTCATTTCTTATTGAATTATTCCACTGGCTTGTCCATATATCAAAATAATATTTTTTCTTAATACCTATCGCTTAGTTTTTAGAACCAGATACTTCTACATATTCAGCATTTTCTGCAATAACAGCCTCCTTACACAGCACGTCTGCTTTATCATTTCCAGCATAGCGAACCCAGTACACCGAGATTTATGTTTTGCGTTAAAAAACCTTAGATTTTCTTTACTATTATATCATGGTATACATAAAACATAATATCTTCCGCCCTCTCAATCCAAAATGTATTTCTGTCATATGCTGATCCTAGATATTATGATTGTCTTTTGTGCGAAAATTTCAAAACCTTTGTGTGCGATACTTTCCGTAATTCACGACGGATTCGCCACAAGAGTTTTAATCAGGGCACAAGCTGTGGGCGAAGTCTGTTATGTTCGAGTCAATTAGCCAAAACCTCCATTGCCATTGTATATTGGCAGTTGCAGTTTGCATCACATACTAGTAGTGTGAAAGTGACAGTTCAGCGACAGGATCTCAAACTCGCAGGCGGTGCGCGGTGCAAGTTGGGAGGCGGATTGAGGCGGTGCAAGTCAGGAGGCGCAGTTTGATTTAGTTGATAAGGTGTCGTCACACTTTGATAAGAGATTATCTTTTGTTGATTTTCCAGCTGTAATTTCTAATTTTAGGATTTTTTTTCCTTTGTATTTTTCTTCGTCTTTACTAGGCATATAATGGTTATTTCCTATGCTCTCTAAACGTCTGAATTTAATGACTAGCAGGTAGATGTAAATTTTTAATTTTTGCGCTATATTTCAAGAATTATAATGTCCTATGCACTCTTAGTTTTAACGTATGCCTTATAATTTTTTATTTCATCAGAGCATATTAATTTTCCTTTATCTTAATTACATTACTCATTTTACACAGGACGTTCTTCATATCTTTTAACCATATACTGGTAATTTTATTTCACTTATTAAATTTTAGGAGTGTAATTATTCAGATATACATTTTAATTTATCATATGATTTTAATTTTAGATCCAATTTTAACTTTTTTCCTTCTTTCTAACCTTCGTAATGTTTAATGTACTCCAATTTATAATTTATTTGCTATATTTTACGAACATAATTATTGAAATATATGTTTCTATTTATTATATCATTTAATTTTATATATAATTTCAATCTTTTTTTCATACTTTCTAACATTTGCGATCTTCAACATATTATATATTTTAACTTATTTCTGATATTTTCTGATCGTTTACATGACCTTCACTTAATTTAGATGTAAATTTTTAATTTATTTCGTAAATCTTAAGCTTATTTATTATATTATCACACTATACACACTGACTTTTATTTAATTTTAGATGTAATCTTTTAACCTTCTTTCCTATTTTTAATGTTTTTACTTCCCAACATACTCTAAAGTTTAACTAATTTGCTATATTTTCGCATAATATACATCCCATTTGTAACTACTTTCATACATTTTAACTTTCATAATTTCCAGTATAGTCCTAACTTTAACATAATTCGTATATTTTCCTATCATGTACCTAACTTTTATATAATTTTAGATGTAAATTTTAACTTCTTTTCTATTTTTCGACGTTTTTAGTTCCCAACATGCTCTGAATTTTAACTAATTTGCTATATTTTCACACTATGTACACGACTTTCATTTAATTTTTAACTACTTTGTACATGACTTTCATATAATTTTTAACTACTTTCATACGTTTTAACCTTAGTAATTTCAAACAGGCTCTTAAGGTTAGCTTAATTCCTCTGTTTTTTATCATATATATGGACTTTATTTAATTTTAGATGCTATTTTTTACTTACATCTTATGTAACTCGTACATTTCAAACCTTCGTAATTTTTAAAGTACTCTAATTTTGAACTTGTTTATTATATTTTCTTACCATATACATGAACTTTAATTATTTTAGATGTAATTTTTATACTTTTCTGACACTTTGTTTCTTTCTAGTTCCCAACATACTCTAAATTTTAACCCATTTTTATAATTTTCGGTTGTAATCACGCTTTTGATTTTACTATTTCAGCTAAATATACACGTTTAAATGTCTTAAATATAGAGATAGTTTTCAATTAAACATTTTATTTTACAACCTTTAACTGCTATTTGTACCCAATTCGTTGAATAGCCTTTACTTACTCTATATTTTATAGTACTGTTTTAATTTGCCAACTGTACAATTTCTTGTTTTATAGCAGTCTTACCATGACTGATTCTAATATTTTTCTTCATTCGCATTTTCAGACTTTAACCTTTCCTGAGTATTCATGTATTTCCTTAAAGTTTTTACATCATTTATATCTGAATACATGCATTTAAGCTCTTCAGTATTACCAATGTTCAGTTTTGAACCTAGATTGCTATTAAGCTAACTTGATAGATTGCGAATTTTTAGAATGAATTCCCAATTTTCATCTATAATTTCAGAACCTTTTTCACTGCTTCATATATACATACAGAAATCTTTCATATTGTTTTAGACGTTTCATACCTTTTAATTCGGTATGTTTTTGCTAATTCATTGCATCCTACATCACTTTAAATGCCCCGACTATGCTAAATTTATCACCTTTTTTCTGCACCAAGTACGAGTATTTCTGCCTTCATAGACAACTTTCAAGTAAAATTAGCGAAATGTCAGTTTTCATTAATTTATTTACCAAGTTATTTTCTTATGAAAGAAATCTTATGAAACACCTGCCATACTTTTACACATCATATATCCTTACCAATATACATATAGTTACGCAAGGAACCAAAGAAAGAAACAGTAAGAGACACTTTACCCAAGTCTCCGCTATATTTCTGAATATTTTTACCTCCATCTGCCCCGAATACAGAAATTTCTTCATAAAATTCTCATCATGTAAGTTAACTATTCTTTACTAAGACACATTTAATGAGGAATAATCCCCTTTCAATGCAAAATTACACCCAAATAATTATAATATTTTCTTATATTTGTACGTATATGTTCGCATTATAGGAACTTTCTATGCATTTTTGAGAAATGTAATTTAATTATTGTTGCTAAATATTGCTGTTTTCCAAGAGAAAAACTCCAAAGGCTATCTAAATCATCCAACTTTTCCTGCATTATTTCCTCAGTACAGAATAACTATCTTAGAACTATTTTCCTAATTTTAAGAACTTAATACAAAATAAGCATGCTCCACTGTAGATTATTTACTATTTTATCCAAAATGAAGATAGAAACTTTACCAAATTTAAGCTTTTTTTTCCCAGAATTCCAACAAAGAACAACTTATTTACCTAAAAATGAGTCTTAGGATATTCTTATCGGCTTCAGATTTGCTATCAGTCGGAAAAACCTGATGTTCACTTTATCTAGCCTTGTCACTATACACATAAGAACCACGAATCATTGTGAAGTACAATCAACATTTTAGATACAGTCAATATTGATTCAACTAACTTTAATTAAATTTAAATTAGAAATTTTAAAAGATAAGCGGATTTATGATACATATTATTAGATTAGTCACAAGCATTATTAGTGGAAAATACAATTAAATACCCAAGACCCACATGCCCACTAAGAACAATACGAAAAGTAAAACTTTATGCATATTTCCACGAAATGTGAAATCTTGTATTTTAGTATAAAACCTGACTAACAAATTATTTCCAATAAGCAGTATACGGATAAAAAGAGTATTCTTATGATACCTTATTAAGACTTAAGCAGTAAGAGAAAGGTAAAGAGATATTCATTAAAACATAATATGAAACAGTTGACAGCTAAATAACGATACATTTCAATATAAATAAAACATTTTTTATTAAAATACATACTTACTAAAATAATTTTTTCTCACAAATTTTCTATTCTATCACGTAAAGTTGACAACGAAATATTCTTTAAAAAGTCATCGCTGTCATAAATACAACAGCATGTGTCTACATACAGTTTTTGAGCAAGTCTTTTAAAGTTCATTGACAACATAGCTTTGTCAGTATAATTCATAGCTTTTTCCCGAGTCGTCTCCATTATACAGGGGTGGCGGCGCTGACTTGGATGATCGACTGCACATCCCTCACAGATAAATACCTCGTTGAGACTGGTTAAGTACTCCTCGTAAATAATATTATTAACTTTCTGCATGCATTGCTCACTAGTTAAATGTTCCAGCTGCTGGCATTTTGATCGCCGTTTTCGTATCTCATCCGGTAACACATTTTGAAATAGAGCAGTTTGGATAGTCTGTGTTACTTCACTGTATAAATCTAAAAGTTTATCGGTCTGATATGACTCTAATTCAAAACAATCTGCTACGAGACGGAAACCACCGCAGGAGCTTTTAAAAATTCGTTGAAGAACACATTGCGCGTTTGTACAAAACACCGCCAACTGATTATTGGCTATGAAGGATGCTTCCGAATACTTGAAATTAAAGTTTGATAATTTTTTCATAAAATCATACCACGTCGCAGGAGTCATACTCACACCCTCAAGGGAAGATCCACAGTTGAAATTATTCTTTTCTGCAGAGTTCTGTATATGAATTCGAACGTTATTATTCCTGCTCACAACGATGGAAAGACGACACATCCGTTCTAATGACCAATAATTGATCACTTCATCATAATTTCGTGATGACTGGTAATGCCGACTCAACCAATCGTCCTGAGGTATCTCGAGTATCTCATTATCTTCTAAACGTGATTTCTTATGCAGAAAAGTCCTTTTATTCATATACGGTTTGGGGGTTATATCGTCATAATAACCGAAGTCCATTTCATCAGAAGAACGCTTCACCTGTGGAGATATAAGTTTTCTAAACGTCAAACTTATTCGAATAGTCTTCACTTCGGTCTGGGATGGAATACCGTGTTTCCAGATTACATTAGTGGGGGGTTTCGTCACTAGAAGCGATCCATGTTCAAGACTCAGAATGTGAGTCATATAATTCTCTCTTGTAAAATGCATCACTCGCGTCGCACCGTAACTCAGTGTGGGAATGCAGTAGGAAGGGTCCAGAGAGCTTTCATCGTCTCTGTGCGCGGATATCTTGGCATCTCCGGTAGGGTATTTATTGAGTAGAACGTAATTATATTAGTTAGAACGTAATTATATTAGTATAATTATTGAGTAGAACGTAACCGCGCAAGTAAACAAGGCGATATACACTTTGTCTTTATCCTTGGTATACAGAGGTCCGGCAAAGTCCACACCTACGATTTCAAATGGGTTCCCTTCATCAATTCTGTCAATCGGAAGCGGAGCAGTTATTTGAATGCCCCTTTTGGCTTTGTACCGTCTACATACGTAGCACTTGTTGAGGCAAGTCTTTACGGCTTGTCTGCCACGAAGAATCCAATACCTTTCCCTCAGCTGGGTAAAAGAGTATCAGAGACTCCAGAATGGAACACATTTTCGTGTTCATTCATAATCACAAGATCGGTGAATTTAGATTTAAACGGTAAAATCATTGGGTGTTTTTCGTAGAACTGGAATCTGGAATTCTGCAATCTGCCTCCAAGGCAAATAAGTCCATCAGCATCTAGACTTGGGTTTAAGTTGAAAATTTTTGATTCAGGACTGATGGTTATCTTTCTTTTCAATTGACTATATTCCTTTTCGAATTCTAATTGCTGTGTTATATGCACCCAATATTTTTCAGCATTTATTAGCTCTTCGGTGCTTAGAATACCTG
>KK119916.1:110443-137750 GCA_000611955.2 Stegodyphus mimosarum | reverse complement strand
GGACGACTTACCTCAATCAAAGTAGTCGCATCAGAATCCCAATATTCCATTACTCGCCAGCTCAGAACTGTATACATCACGTCCGGGGCGTCACCAAAAATGTGTAAACTTATGTCCATGTTCCTTAGTTATTCTGATCAGACATGTATAAACTTATGTCCATGTTCCTTAGTTATTCCATTGATCAGACAATTATTCCTTTTCTATTTTATTAACTAACACAATAATAAACAAATCAACAAACAAAGCTTATAATATACGTCATCGTGATGGAACACAACCACCATCACGGCATCATAAACGTTACGTAACTAACTAAACTGTATTTTACCCCATCTGGAGGGAAGGAGAAAGATAAAATCCCTCGTTAGGGAAAACAGCCTAAAGTCGTAACAGAATTATCATCCCAGTTTCACGTATTTCAGCTTAGAAGTTAGATTGTCTTCCGAGCGTGAATAAATTGAATAAACAGAATAATCAAGAAATATAATTAATGAGAACTTGCATATATGCATGTAATATTTCAGTTATTCCAATACAGCTCGGGTGAGTGGTAAGGCTATTTCCATTACACGTTTTGGCAGATGTTTGACGAAGCTGGGATGATTGAACCATGGAGAAAAATACAACTCAGGACTTTCACTTTAGCAGCATATCTTTATTTTAATTTACAGCAGATGATTTAATTTAGAGCAGATTATTCAGTAATTGACCTACTTAGATACGACTGACTTTAAACTTTAATACGTTATAACGTTCTAGCACAGAAAGAGGAGCGTAGCGAAGATGTTAGCAGGATGAAGGCGAGAAAGCATCTGTATAGGAAAACTTATGACGCAGCATTTATATGAGGAGGTTATGTTATAAGGTATATCTCCCACATTCTTAGCGTGCCTTCGTGGTGTAATGGTCAGCACACTGAGCCGGTATTTCAGAGATCCGTGGTTCGATTCCCGGCGAAGGCGTTGCTTATTTTTCAATCTCTCCTGCTTCCAAAAAAACATAATGTCTCTACAATTGGATGTTCCAGAAGGTACTGGCCTAGGGGAAGATGCTGAATTGCAGAAAATTAATTAAAGGTTGCTAGTTCGCGAAGAGCAAAGCCATCGTATTTTTTTTTTTCGTACATGCATGTGTTTTTTTGCTAGTAATTAAGAGTTAAAAATAGAAAAAATTGCACAATTTACTTTTTCTTTTGTTAACATTATCCGTAATATATCATTCCGTATTTTTCTTTCCGTATTTATCCGTATTTTCCGTATTCATCCGTATTTTTCTTTATTTCACCAAATACATCCTTTGCCAAAAAGGTTCCAGGATTTTTCTTTTTTTATTTCTAAGTTTGCAGTACTAAAAACGAACAAATGTTTTATGTTACCTGTTATGTATTCTTACTTGACAAGACCTTGGCCATGTTTCCACGCAAAGTTACTAGGTGGCAGCGCTGTGTTTAGCAGCACACTGTTCGGATTGTTGTCGCATTCGTTAAGGTGACGCAATGGATGCTGATTGTGAGCAAAGAGTGAATATTAAGTTCTGCGTTAAGCTTCGGAAAACCTTAGTTAAACGTGGAACATGATTTAGCAAGCATATGCAAGCGAGGCACTTTCAAGAAGTCCTGTTTTCGAGCGGGACAAGAAGTTTCGTGAAAGCAGAGCTTCAGTGCAAGACGATCCCAGAGCTGTTTGCTCGTTTATAGCATATATCCATGCAAACGTGGAGCGTGTAAGGCAGTTATTGCAAGAAGACCGTCGTACAACTGTGCGTATGGTGTCAGAAGAACTGAATTTAACGAAGAATTTCTGCTAAACAATTGGATAAGATTGACGAAGAATTTCTTGACTTGAAGACGAAGAATTTCTGCTAAACAATTGGATAAGACTGACGAAGAATTTCTTGACTTGAAGACGAAGAATTTCTGCTAAACAATTGAATAGAGCCAGACGTGATCCCACATTTGTGTCAAAAATTATTGTGATTTTTTCTTGTTTCCGTGATTGAAAAGGTAACTGAAAGAAAAGTTTAATCAGATTATTGTAGACATTCAACGGGCTGTGACAAATGAGCTTGCAAGGATTGCAGTTGAAGATTTCCCTGCTTGCTTCCAGGACCTCCAGAAACGTTGGCAGTTTGTGTGTAGATAGCCAAGGGGACTACTTTGATAGCAGCTAGGATCATTACTTGGTAAATGCATTTAAATGGTAAATGCAACTTTTCTCACAAGGGATGTATTAAATTTCAGCTGATAGTGTCATTACACGCACTTAATCATTCAAGGATAACTTAAGACACATTTTAATAATTAAAGAAAAACTATTTTGAACTTTGCTATTATTTCTCAGAGTTCAAAAAAGAGATTTCTGCAGTTAACATAAAAAATGAAATGCTTTCACAAACTTCGAATGATTAATCTTTCATAACGTAAAGAAAAAGCACTTTAATTTGTCAAGGTTAATTTTCTTTAAGGCTCCGTAAGACACCTGGCTGTTAATCATTTATCTAAAATTGTGGCCACAGAGAATATTTATGGAAATTATTTAAAGCTGTTCCATTAGACATCAGACATCATCAAAAACGTCATTAACAAGCTAATCGAGTGGAAATGATTTTTAATACCTTATTTCAGGAAAACACTCTTTTTAATTGTAAACACCTGTAACGCAGTTTTTTCTTTTTTTGGGGGGGGGGCTTACATTCCCTTTTACTGCACAACCGGCGACCAAGACATATATACCATCCGTCTCCCAGCAGCCGAGTGGATAGGATCGTTCAAAACTGCTAGTCTAATCTGGGTTAAGGACCGAGGGAATGAACTGAGTGCATTTCTCATCATGGTTTTCTCGGGTGTTACGTAAATAAAAATTAGTTTCCTTCAAGAATTCCTCCGCGAAGACTATAAGGGATTTTCTCCCTCCTTTCCGCATGCCTTTGCTGTGTAATTGGAAGCATACTCAACGCATATTCAAAAGGCCCAGGGTTCCTGTCCCGGCGACAGCATTGCTCATTTTTCAAGTCTCCAGCATAAAATACCTAATGACTCTACAGTGGCGCCCGAACTAAAAGGTGGCGGATGACGATTTTTCACCACCAGGACTTTGCGATTGGGTCCCCTAATCCCCAGCCGCCCTTTAAAAGAGAGCGTGTATAAGGTACTTTCTCCCTCTTTTCTGAATGCCTTCGTGGTGTAATGGCAGCATACTCGGCGCGCATTCGAGAGGTTCAGGTTCGATACCTGGCGAGAGCATTGCTGATTTTTCACGTCTCCGACATAAAATACGTAATGATTCTACAAGCCATCAAACAATGCAACTGTCTGTCATAATCAAATATCTAATATAAATTAGTCTATTCGATCCGAAAAGTTGCCAGTTTTCCGAGGTATATTTCAATGGTTTTCAGAAGTTTCATAGGTATCTGGCATTCAATAAAAAATTGAATTTGCAGTCTGCTTCTGCTAGTGGGCCGGGTCTATAAGGTCACTAAACACTGATCATTCGACCTGGCTACAGATCCCGCAAATGGGCTCGCTGCATTAAAGTTTTCGTGGTTTTCCCGTGTATGACGTAAATAAGAACTAGTTTCCTAAAAGAAGTTCTTCAAGAACGCGTTCCTTTCTTGCGGCAGTTAATTCTTATGTGGTGTTCTTTGTTGAATTACTCATTTATCCGCGTTGTCTAACAAATAATCAGTTTTCAGAAGCTCCGCCACTTAACGTTCAATAAAATCTTTATTTCCAAATTTAAATTGTACACTATTTAAGTCAATGAGCGGTTTGAAAAGAATAAGTGTGTGTGAATGAAAGTATAGCTAATCCGTGTAATTATACTAACTAATTGCTAATTTTTGTAAACATCTCTTTCATTGCTTAGTTAAGAAACATTGGTTCTAACTCCATATATCATATGCTCCAAATATTTTTTCCTCCCTCTAAAAAGTAATGTTTATTTTGTTTTCTCACACAATTTATAGCAAATAGGCATTTTGTGACTTCATTTAAAGTTCTGACACCAAAATCACAGGAATTAAAACCCCAAATATATGTATTTGATTATTTTTATTAGACCATTCTAGACTGATTTCGGTATAAAAATTTGCCGAGCTTGTATTGACACTGTTTCTGCAGTTTAAAAACAGTACTTCATTCTAAGTAAAGAGCTCTTGAACAAAAATTTCTTCGAAGAGCTACAAAAGATCACTCACTACGTAAGTACTACTATGTTAACGAAATTCCGCTGCATCTTTATCTGAATATTTAGCCAATTTCTCAACGGCATAGGTAGAGCTTTTGCCGCCTTGGGCGGTTCCTGAGTTGGACACCTCGAGTAGTACATAAACATGTCCCTCCACTGGATGTACGAACAAATAACTGCAAAAAATTTGAAACAACCTGCAGTGAAATAACTCTGCGTTTAGTTTTGAATGAAAACTTTAGTTCTAACGTTTTAAAACTATGCTGTTATTTTTTGCTTTGTTTTTTTAGTCGCAAAACCCGAAAATGCAATTATGTAGGTCTGTTTGTTTGCTTTTGCAGTTACGCAGAGAGTAGAGAAAGAATTCTTGATTACAAAATATAAACTTGCAGTTTCTAAATGATTTTTATTTAGAAAACGTTTCTCATAACTGCAGTTAAGTTCGCACTAGTATTGCAATATTTGGAATTTTGTTTAGAAGATCATATTTTCCGAAAGGACTGCCCATCTATATTCGTGTTTTTATTTCCCTAGCAAAAAAATGGAAATGCAGCAATAATGAAATACTTCTTTCTTAATGAGTAATTTCCTAGCAATAATGAAATAATTCTTTCTTAACGGGAAATTCTTTCTCATAATTGTCAAATATGATATCAATTTAGTTCAGTGGTTCTCAACAATTTTGGATCACGCACCCTTCCACCATTTCTAGACCAATCTTTTCTAAAACTCGAAATATACGTATATATTTATTTAAATTCAGATAACTTTTAATGTATTTCATAAATTCAACAAGAAAAAGCGTAGAAAGGATTGATAAATACCAAAACTAGAATAAATGTCAGATTTTTTATTCATAAATTGAAAATGAATGCTTAAAAGGCAAATAAAATGCTAACCTCATTCCCCCCTCACTTGAAAATATGAAATTTGCCTTCAAATATTTCTATGGAAAGTTCTACGGTTTCTTCAAAAGTTTCTAAAAAGTATACAAGAAAAGTAACAGTTGAAATCACATGGCGATTTCTTCGAATAGTATATCTATAGTAAAAACTGTTTTTCTCTTCTCAAATTAATTGCGTGCCGGCGATTTAAAATTAAATTATCATTTACCTCTGACTAACCCCTATGTATAAAACCTGCCACGAAAAAAACGGCGATCTTAAAAATATTCCGCCTAGGGCGTACCGCCCCCTCTGGCTACTCCACTGCTATTTTTGTTGCATCAAAATCAAATGAAATGTGTGGTTATTCCATTTAAAAATCGATTATTAATTTTAAATTCAATTATTTCAATTCATTAAATTAATTAAAAATCGGTAATTTATTTTATCAATTTGAAAACAAGAAAGGGCAACACTGTTCGAAATAAAACATTTTTATCTCCGGCGCGCCAGACTGTTGGCAGTCTTCAAAATGTAATGCATTTATCGTTCTGTTTTAATGAACAAACTTAGGTACTTCAAAGCAATGTGTTACCACTGCGAGAAATAGAATATTTTTTTCCACGAGGTATTGTCGTGTCCTTCAGTAAACCGGAAGATATTTAACGTTCAAATTGTAATGTCTTTGTTATTAATAAATTAAGCAATTGGAAAACAATAAACGCAGTTCAAGAATATTTTTTCTACTTTTTGATCTAATTGATTAAAAAAAGTATTGAAATTCCGAGATGTCTAATTAGAAATATATAATATTGTTTTTTGAAATTACGCTAATTGGACTTATTAAAATCATTTTATAATTTTTCTGTTTTACGACAACTATTTTAGGCAGTTGGCCGCGCAAGCTGACAGTTAAATGCGTTAAAGAAATTCCGCAAGCTCTTTATCAGAATGTTGAACCATTGCTGTCACACAATAATCACATCAGAAGCACGCTTAAAGAATTAGTAAATCCTCTGCTTCCAATTGAAAAACTACAATTGGAAATCATAAATTCTGATCTACATTTGGCGGCATCCTTTTAGTTCTAAAACTTAGTTCTTCGAAAGATAGTTACGAAGGAAACGAAACTCCATCCACTTAACACTGCTCAAGACGAGGAAATCCATGTAGCCTCATGGAAAAGTTAGAAGATATATAGTCGTGTCTGGAGAGATTGAGAAATTTTGCCTTTGCCTATCGGGGAGAGCAGGTTCTTAAAACCTCTGTCCGCTGAACGAAGAAATTAATCTCGGCTGTCTATTTGACAGCGAAGCGTGTCGGCCATTTAATGCAAGGGCTGTCGCATCGTGTATATCGTGTGTGTTCTTTATCTGATGCCACCATCCCCGCTATCGTAACCGAAATGGGGGAAGGAATTCTACTAGTTTTGTGTCACCATAAAGTGAAGGACTTTTAGGTTCCTCTTACGTACTTAAGCACATTTTCTGGCTTAAAAATGACAGAGCAAGAGATCCTTCGTTTTCTTGTGGAAGACTTAGGTTGGCATATTGGTCCGTTTGAAATTTTTCGATTGTAATGAAACAACAAAGAGAAAATCCTTCAATAATCAATGGTGGCATGAGTTTTACTCGTCGAAAATTGATTTCACGAAAATCTAAAATTCTTATATTCATGTTACATCTTTTCTTTCTCTTAGTGCTGTGAGGTTGTATTAATTTAAATTTTAAAGGAAACAGTAGTTTTTTATTAGCCAGTGTTTTAAAAAAAATTCGATTTTATTTCGAGGAACGAAAACAACCTTGAGATTCGAATGAAAACTGATGTTTTTTTTATACTGAAAAAT
This sequence comes from Stegodyphus mimosarum, assembly GCA_000611955.2. NCBI lineage: Eukaryota > Metazoa > Arthropoda > Arachnida > Araneae > Eresidae > Stegodyphus > Stegodyphus mimosarum. Next base: position 130,830 of record KK119916.1, on the reverse strand, counting down.
ACGTTTGCAAACTACTCTTCGTCAAGTAAAGAAAGAGAAGTTCAAAAAAAAAAAAAAATTCTCTCTCTCTCTCTCTTTTATTTTTAATTTTAAGTTACGCGGAGCGGCTGTGCAAAACATTTACTCACAGTTTTACGCACTGTCTGAACAAGTAAGATAATTTCTAATAAAATTTTATTATTAATTATATGTATCTTTCAAATTTTAGTCTAACCTTTTAGAGTTCTAGAACAGTTTCTTCAGCTGATTCAAAGATCCTAGTATACAAATATTTGCGTTTAAATCTTAGTCACCTTAAGTCCTGACTTTATATGAGTCTAAGAATTCTAAGATAATTGAGTTACAATATCTGCAGTAAATTAATATGAAATCACCAGAATTGGCCAAATCAAACGCAAAATTTGATTCATACTAACATAAAAATCTAGACATCTGTTTCCGCTTGGGAAGCCTGAATTATATTCTGAATCTGCAAGATATTTTTTTCTTCTTTACGCATGCCTCCGTGGTGTAATTAGAAGCACGTCCGGCTAACAGTCGGGAAGTCCGGAGTTCGAATCTCGCTGAGGGCCCAGCACATTTTCCAAGTTTCCTGCTGCGAAGTAAAATGCCTAATAGTCTATAAATTACTGAATCAGCAGGGCATACTTTGAAACGTTGCAAAACTTTTGTTATTTAAATTATGGGCTTTGCATCGTTAAATAACATTTCTTATCAAAAATATCAACATTTGAATGGATAAACCATTGAACACTGGTAATTCGATTTGGGCTGGAATTCTACACAACATGTAATTTGTAATTCACCCTGTGCGAAACATAAATACGAGATTGTTGTTCTTAAAATGTCCTTCACGAAAGCATCTCTACTTTTAGGTAAATCTTCTCGTGCTTTGTCACAAACCAAAGAAAGAAACCTAGAGCATTCCATGTACATGTTTGAAATGATTTATATCGTGGGAATCAGCTGATCAGCACATTTCTGAGAATGCCTTACTATTAATTTTTAAGAGCACTCGGGAATCCGGGTACTTTAAAAACTGACAGTCTGGATGGCAGAGTGGCGGGACATGAGGAAGAAGCTGATACTAAACTAAATTCAGTCAAATCTAATCTTTTTTTCCAGATTTGCAGGCACACTAGAATAATTCCTTGTAGACAGTATACTCTTTAATCCTAGCAATTACGATAATTTCTTATATACAATTTACACAGGTTAATGGGAGTGGCATCATTTTAGCATAGAAGATACGTTAGCAATGGCGGAAGCTAGGAAAGGAATACAGCAGAATAATGGCGTACTTATTGTGCCAAGAATATTTGTACTAAGTTTGATGTAATTGTAGAGACAAGCTATGCTTGGTTAATATTAGTTTTAGTTGTCCTTTTCCAGCAGCGTTACGTAACATAGAAAGATCTCGAATTTGAGAGAATAGATGAAGGGGGAGAGCATCAAATCTAGAATGTTAATTTTGAGGTCGCCAATTATTTTTAAAGCAGCTATCGTATTTTGTTATATCTTACATATGTAATAATTTATTAATAGTTTTATGTACTGAGTTGCCTTACCATCTTTTTTGCAATCCTTTTTTCAAGCTTCATTGGCTCTGAAAAATGATGAATTTGTGATCATGAGTGCTTTAAGAAAGACGGACACAGAAGAGAACTATCACATAAGTGCAGCAAGCACCAGTTCTAGCACTGGCTTCGGGTAACTACAAATCCATGCTGCATAGTCAATGACCCACTCAGACGAAAACGCTTCGACACACAAATCGACTTTTTAGCAAATCTAATGGTTTGATTAGGGCGGCAACTATTTGTTGAAACAGCATATCCCAATTAATCAAGAGTAAAGTAAGTTCCAGCAAATAATTTATTTGCTGGAACTTCAGGGCAATAAAATGTACGTGATGTACTTAATACTATTCTCACGGGGGGATTGGTGCAACACCAGGGTACCTGGGTCAAAGACCCTACCCCTAATCGAACAAATTAGAAATTTCTTAATTGATGCTGATACAATAAACAAAACTTTATGTAAGAGAAGCTGCAATTTTTAATAATACGAGAAAAATTAAAAACTTCTATTAAGCTATGAAAATGTTCACTCGGGGTGTGAGGGATTTTGAATATGAACAGGCTAACGTGGGTATAGCATCTGGTTAAAAAAAGCTGCTCGAGCTGGTGACCAACATCTCTGGAATTTAAGTACATGACACAATAGATATAAAAACAAGTGCGAGTCTTTCGGTATAAATTGAAGAATTTAAAGGTACAATGCAATAGCGCTGATATTTAAAAGCGAATTGCATAACAATTTACATGACAATTATAAATATTAAAGAGAGTATAACCAACAAGATAACACGTTACAATTGAACAAGAAACGACCATCAGAGCAGTTAATCGATGTTTACATTAAAAATTGACATATGTCGTTTGGTGTTATCAGAATCATAGATATCATAGTTAGAAATTTTAATGGCAGTGTTTTGGATATTTTTCTGACTACCATAGAAATTTTCCGCAAGTTTATAATAGTGGGCTTTAAGCTGTTCAATTTTTGTTCTTTGCGAATTCCGTTGTTTCGAATGTAACAGGGCGAGTCTTCGAATGTCAGGGTTTTTTAATTATTTTTATAATTATTCTTATTAATTCAAAATTACAATAAAATTTTAATAATTTTCTGATAACAGTTTGGCTTAAACTCTTAAGTATTTGGTAATTGCTTTCATCTAAGTTCGTATTATACAATAGCGTCCTTTTTGTTAAATGTCTTTTTCATTTTATTATGCATCTTTCAATGCAAATTTATGTACACATCAACGTAATACATGTAATAACAACATAGATACAGAAGCTGTTGGTGGCATTCTCCGGTAATTTAATGTGTTAACAGAAACAACACCTAGGATCTAATGTAATGACGTGATGCATCCAATTACGAACTTTTGGAGGTACAACACTCTCCGAGGTATTGAAGGACACACCTATACTATTAACTCATTACTTAGATAAGGAAACAACAAAAAAATAGGTTATCTAGAATAAGTAACTCGAGATCAGAGGGCGGGGAGGCTGTGATGGAATTAACCATTGCTGACCTGTAAGCGGACATACTCATTGTAATTAAATGTCTGGCCCTCATAAATTATGGAGCACCATCACTTAGGACAGCTCGTTAAAGGGCCGTTATTTGAAGGAGGACCAACTTGTTTGTGTTGTGTGTTTTTTGTTTGATAGAACTGCGCGTTTCCTTGTATGCCGTCGAGGTACTTCTTCCGAATGTGTATCTTTCTGAGTGGATGGGTTTTATTGGACGCGTAATAAATTGGGATTGTTCCAGGAAACTTTGATTTCAATTGTAAGAGCTAATTTCCATTTTTGCGATTTTCATAATCGATTTAATTAATGGAATTATTTATTTTGAATACTTATGCTTCCAAGCTTTCACTTTACTAAACTAATAATAACGGTATTGGCATCTACCGTAATGAAAACGTGAAGAAGAATATGTAAATCCGATTCTGTAGCTTGGTGCTTACAAACTTACGGAGAATCTATTACTATGCGTAATGTTATTACTTTTAGTTTAAATTAACATAGTTTTTCGAATTTTATAGTAACAAATCTTTTCAAAAATTAATTGCCTCGGTTATATCTGTTATATAACTGAAAAAAATAAGACTATTGAAGACTCATACGCAATTATTATATCGACAGCAGATAATAAAAATAAGAAAAAAAAATATTTTGTTTATGTTTTAATAAGGTAGCAGATGGTGGTCATTTTGGTAGAAGTTAGTGATTATTTTGTTTAATATAGTTTTAATATAAATATTTAATAAGCCGTGTTATTTTCTCTTTTCTCAACAGAATTTGATAGGAAGACAAATCTGCGTCTGTTTGCTTACGTAATATCGTTATCGTATTATTGAGAAACTGTTTTCAGATTAAAAATTAAAAATTTGAATTTTCCGATTTATAATTTTCCGAGAAAAATTATAAAATAGCAAATTTATAAGCATCATGTACAACCTTTATTGCAATTTTGTATCTTTAGTTAAACTGTGTAGAAATGTCTTACGAAAAGGTAACAAAATCCACGTCACTCATTCTTTATAGAAAGATTTGCTGCGCTACTTTTTGTTTAAAACCAACTATGTATAAAGCTGTCTTTGTAATAAAAAGCTTTTCAGTCCGTATGGGAAATAATTCTTGAAACAGCTCTTATGACTGCCGATAATTTTAAAGCTAATTTTGCGAAGTGTAAAAAAAATTCATTTCATAAAAAAAAAAAAACATTTCTGAAAGTATTTTCAGATCCGTAAAAAAAATTTTTTTAGTTCAGTTTCATATTTCAGTTTACCCTAGACCTGTTTCTTTTCAACCTATCAATAAATGGCGCAAACTGTTCTTCAAAATTAATTCAGAATTTTCTGGAAAAACTTTCTTCTGTATTTGCAACACTCAGTTGCATTACGAATTTTTACTGATAGGCGAAGCAGGTAATAATAGATATTCGAAACCAATTTTAAAACTTTTTTTACGTCGCATTGATTCCCGTTGATGAATTTCCTTTTCTTTAAAATTAAGTTTATATGGAGTATCCGCGTGTAGTACGAAGTTGCAATATACAACAGCTACTGGTTCAGCCAAGCTTCAATTTCATGATTTAAGCACGTTTTCGGATGTTGAAAATAACGTAATAAAAGTTTTAAAAATTAATGAAATGTATAGAAAATGTACACAAACTTACAAAGTGGAAGAAAAATTATAAATCTTTACTTTCATTTCATTGAAAACAATTTGAATCACAAGTAAATTCTTTAAACGTCATTTTTACACAATTAACTCTCAAGAAAAAAAAAGATAGTAAAGTAAAATGAGTACTGTATTCAAAATCAATCTGTAAAGGGAAAGTTAAGTAAGAAAAACTTTACCAAGAAATGAAAGACAAAACAAAATAATAATAATAATTAAGTAACATTTATACACTCACTTCTAAAAGTTAAGTACGGAGATGTAAAATGCAAGAAAATCAACAAACGCTGCTTTGATGGACACAAAGTTCGGCAGGAAAATAACATATATATTTATGCATAAAACAAAATCAATAATTATATACAGAAATGAAAAGAATATTAAATTTTTGTGAGCTATCAGATAATGACCTACTGCAGACTACTTAAACAGAATTATGTATAAACTGAAAATAAACAGCATAAAATGAAAAAAAGGATATTAATAGGGTATGTGATCCCCCCTCATCTGCATACAAAGTTTACACTTTGTGACCATGCTTTCAATTAGGTGACCAACCACTGCAGAATTAAGCAATCACCATTCTTCTTGTAGAGCAGTTTCCAGCTCAGTAAGAGTGGCTGGAGGTGGGAAACGGAAAGATACAGCACGGCCGAGAGCATTCCAAGGATTTTCAATGGGATTAAGGTCGGGCGAATATGCTGGCTACGCTATACGCGCAATCCCTTCACTCTCCAGGTTGTCATCGACGATGTCAACTCTATGGAGACGTGGTTATCGTCCATTAAAACAAAAGTAGGGCCAACTGCTGCAGCGTACAATCTCACAATGGGTCCTGGGACTTTATCTCGATACCGGACAGCCGTCAAAGAACCCCGTTCATAGATGTGCAGGTCGGTGCGGTATCCTAATGAAATCCCTGTAGACACCATAATGCTTCCGCCACGAAATGCGTGATGTTCGGTGATGTTTTGGGACTGATTGCGTGTTCGTTGTTCACGCCATATCCTTATACGCGTGTCATCTGGCTCCAGAGCAAATATTAACTCCTCAGTAAACATGACATTGCCCCAGTCAGACACATTCCAATTGACATGTTCCCGGCACCACTGTAATCGTGGCCCTCTTGATTGGACGGATAGAGGAACACAAACTCGAGGTACCCGGGCATACAGTCGACTCATATGTAATCTTCGGCGTACAGTAGCTCCAGGTATCGCCTTACCAATGGACGCTGTAATCATAGATGTCACACGTGTGGAGGTTGCTCTGCGATTTCGCTTGGCTACAATAGCAATATATCAATCTTCGGCGGGGGTTGTAACCCCTGGGCGACCGGCTATGGGCCTTCGGACAACTGTCTGTGTGTGGTTTGGAATAGTTTCCATGAGTGTGAAATTACAGAATGATGAACGCCGAAGAAACGAGCAACATCTGTGATCGACTGTCCTGTTTCAATGCGCCCCACAGCAGGCCATTCGTCATCTGGAAGTCACAGAAGCACGTATGTTTTGAAAACAAATTGTACGAAAGTTTTAAACACCTTCTAGCACCACTTATAATCAACTTCTGTAACCCTTCATAAAGCCGGCTTCTTATAAGACTGCCTTGTTTTGCATATTTCTTGATATGAAAGCGCGATTGGCTGTTACTTAACATATTTGCATACTTCCATCTACCTCTGCAGTGAATTGCATCCTCTTCAATTCTGATTGGCTTTCGGAAATTGGCATTTTCCTCTACGTGCTTAACTTTTACAAGTGAGTGTATAATGGTAGAAACTTTTATAGAAAGCTTAATTTCTTTTCAAATAATTCTCTTTAGAAACCCAAAAAAAAGTAAGTAAATAAATAAATAAAGTATTGGAGAAATGTGTATAGAAAGGAAAAAGTAATGTAATGTATAGTCACAATATATCCTCAAAATCATGTATAGAGAAATGAAATCATGTGAGGGAAGAAAGAGCTTCTCCTTCTGTCTAAAGGCTTGCTGCGAGATATTTAAAGAAAAATTCTTGAAAAAAGTCTAATTACTATTTTTCATTATTTTTGTTTAAAAAATGTGAATATTTTGTTTTAAATTCTGTAAACATTTCAAAAATTTTTAACACATAAATGTTTGGATGGTGAAAATTTAAAATAATGTATGTGAAAGTTTTGGGAAAAATGGAGCAATTTTGAATACCACGAGATATCTTTACGTTATGTTAAAGGTTCGGTATGAAATTTATTTAAAAGATTTTCTCCGACTTATCTGACGGTGCGGATAGCAAAAATCTGAGAAATTTCTTTTGTTCATTAATCGAAGATATCTTCGAAAAGTCAACACAAAAAATTTTGAAAATCTAAATAAAAAAAATTAAATTAAATAAAATAAATTGAAATTGAATAAAAAATTTCGAATCGAAAAACGAAACAGATTTTTTAAATGTGGCTTCGAGGTAACCGAAAACATCGCTTCGCTTTTGCACATATTCCTTGTCCGACAACTTATGTAGCTTCGGGTTATCACTTAATATGCTATGCAATAAAGTCACACGCGAATTATTCTTTTCATAATAATACTTGTAAACTATGATTTGAATACTTGTAAATTATCATTTTACTCTGTTCTGGGAATGTATTTTCACGAATATTTCTTCTGATAACTGAACTAAATTTTGAATAGAATAATAGAATGAAGAACAGTTATGTTTTGCCTTAATGAAATAAACCATATACTTCATTAAATATTTTAGTAGTTTTATAAAGAAACCCTTCGGTTTAAATGAAATCTGGTGGCCTAAATCGGATTTTATTTTTTGCCCTATTGATTGTTTTTAGCAAGCAATCACTGTATTACACTCATGTCCATAAATTAAGGATAATGCAAAATCAGGCAAAGGAAGAGTTAGAAGCAAAACAAATTTGACTTATTTGTAAAGCTTATTTATTAAACAAAAGGTAAAGAGCAAAAAAAGATGCTATATGTTTGATATTATTAAAAAAATTAGCGATTTTTTCTCCCTGGAAAAAATTACAAAGAAAAACCTGTTTACAAAAAACCAATATTACATGGTTGGTATGATTCGTAATGCAATGCAATGCTCTCCGAAGTTCCACTCAAAAAGCAATGCTCTCCGAAGTTCCACTCAAAAAGCAATGCTCTCCGAAGTTCCACTCAAAAAGCAATGCTCTCCGAAGTTCCATTCAAAAAGTAATGCTCTCCGAAGTTCCGATGGACATGTAGGAGGAGGTTGACGGGCTGCAACTCATCGGCCAAGCATGTCCCACACGTTCTCTACTGGATTCGAGTCCGGTGAGGATGTTGGCCAGTCCATATGGGTGATATCCTCCGATTGAAGGCATTCGCTTACGATGTTTGCACGGTGAGGACGGACGCCCCGAAACAAACGTACATGTTGTTCCAGAATGACGTCTCGATAGATTTGGCTTGTCATGGTTCCAATTTGAACATGCAGGTCAGTTCTGGAAACCAGAATAATTCCACCCCAAACGAGCACTCCTGCACCACCGTAACGGTGTCGTTCAGTGATGTTTTATTGGTGGTAACGGGTATCTGGACCTCACCATATGAAAGTCCGGTGAGAATCAGACTGCAAGCTAAACCTGGACTCGTCGAAAAACATCACACAAGTCCACTGTTGTGGTGTCCACAATGCATGCTCTCTACTCCAGACTAACATCAGGCGACAGTGAGTTGCAGTAAGTGGAACGCGTCTGACAGGTCTACGAGCATATAGATCAATCTGCCCTAAGCGTCTGTAAACTGTCTGCCTTGAAATTGTCGTACCAGTGGCTGAAGAGAGCTGACGAGACAGGTTTGAGGCTGTGCTCCGCCTGTTTCTTTTGGCCGTAACTGCCACATACCGAACCTCATTCGGAGTTGTAACTCTGGGGGGACGTGTGTTCGATGGGATTTAAATCTGGGAAATACGCTGGTCAATCCATTCGAGTGATATCTTTACTTTCCAGTAGCTCCTCAAGAGTATAAAAGTCCGATGTGGCCGTGCATTGTCATCCATAAAAATTAAGTCTGGGCCAATGGCATCTCGGAACAGACGCACATGGGGAAGGAGTACTTCCTCAGAATAGCGATTCCCGGTTACAGACCCTCTGTCGAAAATATGGAGCTCAGTTCTCCCATTCAGCATAATGGCTCCCCAGACAAGAACTCCAGGACCACCGTTACGGTGTCTTTCCTTGATGTTACTGGGATAAAACCGGGTCCCGACCTCTCTCCAAATCAAAACGCGTTGAGAATCGCTTTTTGTACTGAACCGACTCCCATCCGTAAAGAGGACACGACTCCATTGGTCAGTTGTCCAGTTTTTGTGTTCTCTGCACCACTGTAAACGGTGGCGTTGGTGGCCAACTTTCAACGGGAGGCAGCGTTCAGGACGGCGAGCGAATAGGCCCCCTTTGTGAGCGCGTATGGCCACAGTAAACTGCGACACTTGTCGCCCCGTTGCTGTAGAGAGTTGCTGAGCAATGCCGCTTGCTGATTGCTGTCAGCCTCGTTTCTCCTGCAGGACGATATATCGGTCATCCCCTGCAGATGTCGTCCTCAGGCGGCCACCACCAACCTTTCTAACAGCTGTACTTGTGGTTTGGAATGCTTTCCAAGCACGCGAAACGACACTTTTGTTTATTGCCCACCAGCGGCCGAACGGTAAAGACGCTGAACGCTGGTAGTTCGGTCCGAGGTTTGAATCCCGCGAACGGGCTGGCTGCATGGGCGTTTTCGTGGTTTTCCTCATGTGTAACGTGTATACGAGCCAGTTTCCCTTAGAAAGTCCTCCACGAAGGCATCCCTACCCTTAGGCAGATAGCCCTCGTGTGCTTTGCCATAATTGAATAACCTAACCTAACCTAACCTAACCTGATTCCGAACTCTGCAGCTACACTGGTGACAGTACGCCCCTCCTCCAGCTTTCCGATCATTCTTCAACGTGTGAAGTCATCCAGGTGATTTCTTCTAGCCATATTTCACGAACTGACTCACTGGCACTTGCAGCGAATATGTTGAATTGCGTCTCCGTCCTTCCTTTTATTCTACTGTTGAGATGCGCGCGCCGACATCACGCGTTTTGTGTACGTTCAAGTCGCCTCTGACGTTTCGTTCCTGTTATTTGCATACGCATGACGTTTCTACTGATTAACGTGTTCATTGTACTGATCTCCAGACCTCCTTTTCTGCTCGTGGCTATCTGCTAAATTTTTACATTGTTGCTTAAGTTTTGCACACCATTGTATTTAAATATCCATTTCTTTTTTAATTAATTCTCATTTAATTTGTCTGTTTGAGTATTTAATATGTGGTGGTCCACATATTAAATACTCAAACAGACAAGCAAAATGAATCCAATGAAAGCTGCAAGTTCTTTCATTGGATTCATTATCACCACAGAACTGACTTAAAAAAAAACGCAGGGGAGAGGGAGGTGAGAGTTCCTGAAGCAGTTTTTCTTTTCTTTTCTTTTCTTTTTTTTTTTTTACTTTTCCCCTTCCCGGTGTAACGAGAAGGGAGTAGCCTTTCTCATTACACGGCCGTCAAGCTGTGCAGCCTTGAAAAGGAAAACCCACATGTATACAAGCTTGGCAGATGACAGCTTCTATATTATGTAAATAAATTGTTTTATCTTAATAAAAATTATTTTTAATTGATACATTATTTTAATGTAAAAGCATTTTACGATACATTTAAAAAATTCTTGAAGTCGCAAAAAGTAGCATCAAAAACTTTGCAAAATCACAAATACTAAAAGTTTAGTAGTACAAGGTTGTCAAAACTTGAAAATTTGCGAAAAATCGCACGATCTGGCAACACTGATTGCAATTACATATATTAGCTGACACGAAAATACATCTGATACTGATTAGGCCTAGCTGATCCATGTACTGAGAATTACTAGTATGAGTGAAATTAATATATTTCTCCCCAAGTATGGGTATATGAAGCAACAAAGAGTTTTATTACAAATCACTTTTAAAATCCATTAGATAATTCGAAACCTTGAATATTTGAAAACGGATTTCATTACAGACTATTGATAATTCCAGAGCGCAAAGTTCCATAGCAGCCATAGTTGTTTACATTTGAAACTTAGCAGAACACTTAATTAATTCTTTCTGCACCTTCAATGTCTTTTTGTACAGTGGGACCAAAAAGAAACTTACAGTTTTGTGCACCGAAAAATCTGCCTTCTTGCCTGCTGTCCGAATTCCTTGTTTTTGCGTAGAAACTATAATTTTAATTGTTTTTAACTGTACGTCGTGTTTTATGTTTTCTATATCTTTCAATTTTTAATGAAAATATTTTGAGGTTTTATGCATTTTTGCCTTGCTGCGAAGTTAGAACTGAATTAATTGAATGAGAAATACAGCTTTAGTGAAATTGGAGGAAATAAGTGTTTCGCATTAGCAGCAAATATTGTCGCCAGTGTGTCTCGGACGAATAGCACATGCGCATTAGGTAAGCGACGCTGAATCCTCTGTGAGAAACTGTCTCGTTTTTATTTGTTTAACTTCTTTTGTACATCGTTTTAGATTTGTTTTTGTATTTGAATAGAACATCAATCAACGATTAAATAATTCTTCAGATGACATAATTTTTATGCATTCTGAATTATAAAATGAATGAGATATAACGCTGTTAAGTGAACCTAGCGCCAGAGTGTCCGTATGGTAAAGAAATATAGTAAATTTTAAAGAGTGCATTTATTCTATTGTGGTTTATGCGCTATCGACTAAGTAGATTTAATTCATTTCAATAAGTTTAAATGAAATGCAGGAAAAATGTGTATAATTTAATATTCCGTACAAGGAAGTCATGTAGTGTACACTTCAGCTTTTTTACTCTGTAGGTACATAAAAATAAATACACAATATTTGATCTTCTCAGTAATGGGCTGAAGTATATATAATTAATGTGCAGGTTGCCCACAAAGTCCCTGAACAATTTTACCCTATTATGTGGGCACTCTGTTTAGAGAGAGCGTTGTTATTTCAAGCAAATTCCGTCATGTTGTACCGTATAGGAACACAGCTGGAATAATGTCTTGATGTTTTGCGCATGTTGGAAGTCACTTCTCACAAAAACTTTGAATCTTGCTTTTGAAAGTGTGAAAAAACTGTGAAAGTAAGGTTTTCCATTCCCAAAGAATAAACTGTTAAATTTGCTCGCGGACTTTGTGAACACCCTATGTAAATTAAAAGCAGTAACAAAATTGTTGCCATTGTTCTGGCTAATCACCCCGATATAGTCTACACTGGTTATCATAAATTAAGGAAAAATCACAAACATCACGATTACCGAAGAAATTACATGTAGAATTTTATGAAGCGTACCCACAATATACAACACATAGTAAGGTATCAAATAACATAAAAAGAAATTACCAGGCAGTTATAGTAGTATAGAAATTAGCGCATGTATAAAATGAACAAATGGAAGGTGTCAGTTTGCTATAGGAAACGTACCTTCAATATGGAACATCTGTGGAAGCAATACAGCACATACAGAGTTGTGTGATGCTTTCAGTTATGCGGTCTATCAGTTCCATAGGAAGCGAAAGCCATTGCTCTTGTAAAGCAGTTGCAAGCGCGGCAAGGGTCTGAGGGAGCGGATTGAGAGCAGCTAGACTTCTCCCTGAAGCATCCCAAACGAAACGTGCTCGATAGGATTCAAGTCCGGGGATCGAGCTGGCCACTCCATGCGCATAATTGTTTCCCGTTGAAGATACTCATATACGATGCGAGCCCTGTGTGGTCTTGCGTTGTCGTCCTGTAACAGGAAAGCATCACCTATTGCCCCGGCATATGGGCGCATATAAGCATCAAGGATGTCATCTCTATAAATCTGAGCATTCACGGTTCCCCTTGGAAAGACATGGAGGTCTGTGCACCCACCCAAACAGATGCCGTCCCAAACAAAGATGCTGCCTCTTCCGTATGCATCTCTTTCATGGATGTTTGACGGATGATAACGGATTCCAGGTTCTCTCCATATCAAATAACGCCTATTATCGCTTTCCAGACTAAACCTGGACTCATCCGTAAAGAGAACAGCCCTCCATGGATTACACGGTTTGGCTTATTTTTGAGGGAGTTATCGCTATTTTTGTGATTTTTTCTTAGTTCATGATAATCAGTGTAGATGAGGTCAACTTATTCATTGTGACCTAAAGGGAAGGACTGCGCCTTCCGCTAATAAAGGTCTCGAGCGTCTTATAGGTGGCAAAGATTAAAATAAAGTCAGAAGTTTCAGAGTGCTAGTCATTTTTTGCCAAATAGAACAAGGAGCTGTTTCCATTAAATTCTAGACCTCCAAAAGTATCTGCTGTTTCTATACGATAAAGTTTAGATAGTCTTCAGCGAAAGGAAATTTTTTGCTAATAACTGCTGTGTCTTAGCATGATATTGAAACAAATTGGTAGATATTGAGAACCTCCTTCGCAAAATTGTTTTGCCAATCACAGACCAATTTCTTAGCACCAGTGGTGCGATGACAGAAATTTACCTAGAGTAAAATCAAACCGAAAAAAAACTAGAGAGTGCTATAGTCCTTGAAATCAGGAAATTAACAGATGGATGTTGGTTCTTTGAAAACTTAGACTGACAGTTTATCGAACGCTATACTGCTTAGATTCTTTATGGCTACTGTAGGTACGGTCTTAGAATTTCAAAAATGTCACTTTTATGTACTGTAACGGTTAACTTCAAACTGTCTAAATAATGATAAAAATTTTCAGAAAATATCTGTTTTAGAAATGCTAATGTTAAGTATTATTTTATTATGATTTTTAACATTTGGGTTTAAATAGAACTACAATCCAGTTGTGAATAATGTTTAAGTGTATGTAAACTGTTCAGCATATGAAGTACTTCTCCCGCCTCTTCAGCATGTCTTCGTGGTGTAGTGGTCAGCACGTCGGCGCGTATTCGAGAGGTCCGTGGTTCGAGTCCCGGTGAGGGGCATTGCTCATTTTTCATCTCTCCTGTTTCGAAATAACCTATTTACTCTAATAGCATAATATCAGATTTGATTATGTAAACAGTCTTCGTCTAATAAGCATTAATCTTCTTAAGCTTGTATTTGATTCTTTTAGCTGTTGTGTTTTTAAGCAGGGATTATTAAACGTTTTCTTGCGTCGATCCTTTCTAAAGGAATGGTTTTATTCATAGACCCCTTACATTTTTCTGTATAATCGACAGTATACAACATAATCATAATACAAATATTTGCACATAAATAACTTACTTAAAGATATCAATTAGATTAAGAACACGAACAAAAGTTTTGAAAACAAGTTTGATTAGATTTATGTTAAGTTATTGTTTGTATTATTATTTTTAATTTTACGAATATAAACGAGTTTTCAGAAATAAAATCACAGATTCTAACTGCGCAAAAGTTTAATTTTAACTAGTGTAATGGCTGCGCTCGATGTATTCGTGCAAAGTTTTCCATACTTGCATAAAATTGCTTAATTTAATTTTTAAATCATTCTAATTTTGTTTTCTTGTTTTTTTTTCATTGAGTTTCTGGGGTTCTAGTCTTTTATATTGCACTTATTGCATAAAATATTTATATATTAAAAAAGTATTTTCCATTCTTAAAACAAATAATTTTAACTAATATTTTCTTATATTTATTTCATATATCTTCCTAATTGCATGATATAGCGCTTTACCGATAAATAATTTATTAACAACTTTACTAATATTTTTTTCTAATCAATATTGTCTTTATGCCGATCAATCCCCGGTGCATATTTGGCTATTGACCGTCAATCGACCCCTTGATCATCACTTGCTCCCTTTAAAATTTCACCTACCTCTAGGGGGGTGAGTACAGACGGGAACCTTTCCGCTCAATATTTATAGCGTTCCTTATAATATGACACACGTTCTTCGTCACAGAAAACTTTTGTTCTTTATTCTTTCGATATGGAACATTGATGCTGTAATTCGTTTAAAAAAATTCAATTTTAAAAAATAAGTTAAAATTTAAAACATGACTTTCATAGAGTTGCAATTATTAAAAACGATTATTCTAAGGAAGTGAAATATCATACATATAATTTACTACGTAAAATTAAATTACCGTATTCACTTGTGCATTTTCTCGTTAGCACAAAGTACTGAAATTTTTACAGTGTTCACGTAGTTTTCCTCTTCTTCAAGACAACTACTACATGAACACATTTAGTGGTTGTTTTCATCATGCTAACTGATTAGTTCATGGATGCTGAAAATCATTGTTGTTATTGTGATCAATCTCGCTTGTCTGATAAAGCTCACGAAATTCATGTGGCAAGGCGACAAGATTATACCTGTCGTTCACAAAGAGCTTTGAGCACCATCCAGGAGACAGTGCGATTTGCTCAGTTCCACCCCTATTTTGAAGGAGAGCGCCATGGAAGAAGGGGTCCCAGGGTCTCCCACCCCTCTTCCAAATCACAACCTTTCGAAAGGACTTTCGGCTCAACGCATATTTAGAATGCTTCCCATGCCGCACGGACACTGTACATTTATAAACGTCTATGCCTTCTCCAGGATTCGAACCTGGTCTCTGCGGTACGACATTCAGTCACTAACCACTATCCTAGTTGGACGGCTCTGAAAATCATACCACAAGGGAAAGCAAACTGAACGGTGACAAAGACGTTGAGAACCGTGATAATGGCAACAGCTTGCATGTTATAGCAAACGACACAATTCCAGCAGCACAGAATGATTTGAGTAGCTGTAGGCGACAATAAGAGAAGGTGAGATTCGATATGCAGTGAAGCGGAAGTGGCGATATCTTGTTAAGAATAAGGTTTCTTTTAAATTATTAATATAGCAACAGTTATTGGTAGTTCATCCATGAATATTTTTCATTTATCGCATTCCTTACATTAACCGCATATATTGGAATTTAAATTACTTGCATAAATTTCCGCACTATATTATTATATGATAACATTAGTAAGGGGGGTAATAACTCGGGTGAATACGGTAAATGGAAAATTTGGAAGTTTATAAAAGCTTAGCTTAGAAAATTATTTTTTCTTATTATTTGCACAAAACCAGACTTGCGAATCTATATCTTTCGCACTGCTGTATGTTCTTGTTAACAGTAATAGTATTAGAAGAATTCTTACAGATTCGTAGTTTTATACTATGTGATTCTTAGATAATATGCTTCATCTAGTTTGCTATTCGATGTTTTATATTTATGCGAAATTTCGGCTTGGTCTATTAAGATTACGACAGAGCCCGCTAGAACTATCTGCCAAAGGGAACGGAAAGCCTCTGCGCACGACTTTCTAAGAGAAACTGAGTGATATGCATGTTACGAATGGGAAAACCACGAAAAAGGTCATGGAGCCAGCCGTTCGCGGGATCTGAACCAAAGACCGAACTAAAAGTTTTCATCGAATTTACCTCTCAACCGCCGGTGGGCTCTTCATACGAAAGGACAAAATATGTATTCTTTAGAATGCATATAAACAGAATATTTACTTCCAAACTAGAGCTCGATTATTCTGAAATTCTAGCTTTTAAATGCATTGATCTTGAAACAGTGATTTTTGAACATCATAATTTCAGTACACAGAGAGTGTTTACATAATTTTAGAATGACTTTCGGGTCGTTTAATGAACGTTTAAAATGTAAAGAATATTTTTAAAAATGTTCTATCTGATAGCCGTTACCCTGGAATATAAGTCTGCATCGTGATTTTCACGATAGAAGGGCTTTTTGTAAAATTTCCAGCCGTATTGACTTCTATTGCTCTTTTACTACTTTCCAGATACCATCAGTAGTGGTGAATTTGCGCTTAGAAAGAGCTTTTCAAGAAACTAAAGGCAAGATAGTCACTAGGTGAAACGCCAGGGTTATATATGTAAGGTGTGTATGCAGTACCTGTGTCAGTTTTTCTTTTTTCAAAGAATGCAGTGGTACTTTTCGAAGTATGACTTGCTGCTTTCTCTTTCAAAATTTTAGTCTTTGAAATTCATTGGGATAATAAAAAGGAAACACTGGCAGTCAGATTCTCTTCGTTTTCGGTAATAAATATACCTTTTTTTCGGTCATTTAGGTAAACTCATGCTTCATCCAGGGTTTTTCCAGCTAAATAGGTTTCATACAGTGTTCTACGAATTTCTGTGCTTTGAGCCACATGCCTCTGGAAGAGATGAGGAACTTTATGTTTTATAGCCTTTTAAAGTTGTAAATCTTGGTTTAATCATTTTATTTATTGTTTCTTCAGAGGCATTTAAATTTTAAGGCATTTTAATTTTAAGACTGAAATTATTTTTTGCGTCGATGGATTTTCTATAGCTATCGATGATTTACTTTTAAAACATAAGAAGCAATACGTACCTCTTTCTATGTAGAAGTATGTAGAAGTCACAATTTATCCTTTCCGATCAATCATGATGCGTATTTTATCCTTATAAATTTTGAAACCATCCGTTTCCCAGAATATCTTATTTGTGGAATAATAATATTTCTTTTCGGAAAAGCGCATAAGCATATTCTTAAATTTCCAGCTTGTTTAGATGCGAGATTTTGAAAGAAAAATAAATTTTAAAGTAGCATTTCAAATAATAAGGTGCTACAAGAAATTTTTATTACAAAACATTTAATTTTTTTAATTTTTTATCGAAATCTTTCTAAAAATATGTAAAAATCCTTTGTAATTCTTTGAAATCGTGTAAATAAACATTTGCTGCCGAAAATTGGGAGAATAATGTGAAATAGTCATGTTAAATTATTTTTATCTGTTTTAATACCATACCTAGAAAATGTAATCTAATTTTTGAAGATCATGATCATCGTACTTAATTGTTAAAAATTATTTGAGATTGTAAGAAAAACTGAAAGTGAAAGAACTAACATTTATTAATTTATTTATTTCTTAAGCTGAGAAAGAGATAGAATAATATAATTTCTTTTGAAATTCCTTCTTGAAAGTCGAAAGTATTTACATACATCCAAAAGTGAGATGATGCTTTTTTGCATTTGCTGAGACTCTAATGGCAACACGTGAAACGCAAACCGTACGGGGTGGGAGAATAGAGAAAAAGAACATGACGTCATTACACAAAATGATCTGCCATTACGGAGCAAGTACTATTTGTGGAAAAGCACGAAGCAGCCTCCTTTTTTATTTTTAACTAGCCGCTGCGCGGCCAGCCTTCTTCTGGCATTAAAGTGTACCGGGAAAATGCCTAAAGAGAACACCAAACATTAAATTTGAAAACTGCACAGAATTTTACTCAGCAGAACAATTTTATCGAAAAAGAAACAAACAACAATGGAAAAAAAAATTCAGTTAAAAATTCATTACATATAAAAAGCATACAATGAAATAAGCAATATCCCTTAATACAAATATTAATTATCCTAATAAATAAACTAACCAACTTCCTGCTGCCTTCTCTAGACAAACGTCCAGTATCCAAGAGAAACATTAAATTTAAAATCTGCACAGAATTATCGCCCTCATTTTTCCGGTTGGCAATAGTGCTGATATCAGCAACAATGGCTGCGTGCCATTGTTGTTCATATAATGAGAGAAAATCATCAATTTGATACTATTTCATTAAAAAAAACTCATTCAAATTTTGAAAAATCGATATGCACTGGCTCTTGTCTAGATGCATCCTGTGTACCAGATTTCATAGGCCTGGGTCTATTAGCTTACGCGCAGTACGAACGAAAGACACCTACACACACAGAAAGACTCGTCCTTTTAAATATAGATATATAAATTAATCAAACAATTTACCTTTGAAAAAAGAAACAATCTTTCAATTTCTTAAACTGTTAAATAGAGTGAAATCTCGCTTTGCTATAGCCCATTATGTCTTAAAATGGCGCGATTTCGTCAGAAAACATAAAATTTAAAGAAAAAAATCTAATTCGAATTTCGAAAAACTCGCTTCGAGGTGCACTGGCTCATGCTAAAAAATCATGCAAAACTTTTCAATATCTTACAAACAGTGAAATAAGCAAAAAATAACATGAAAGAAACTCAAAAAACAAAACATTTCGCGCAGAATTTTACTCTGCAGAACAACTTTATCAAAAAAGAAATCAATAAAAATGTATTATATATATAAAAAATGACAATGAAATATGCAGTATCCCTTAATACAAATATTACTTATCCTAATAAATAAATTAACCAACTTCCCTTTGCAAAATCTTAAGAACTCAAATGGTATAAACAGATTAAGAACTTAAACAGATTAAAAAATATCATGCAAAACTTTTTTATAATTAAAATTATATATAATTAAAACATAATATTACAATGAAATAAGCAATATCCCTTGATACAAATGTTAATTATCCTAATAAAGTAATTAAACAATTTACCGTTGCAAAAAGAAACAACTTTTTAATTTCTTAAACTTTTCAGTCTCTTAAAAACAGTAACATAAGAAATACGATGAAAAATTGTTGCCAAACCGAAATTTTTAAAAGAATGAAACTATTCAAAATGATGCAATTTCATCAAAAATCTATCAACAACAATAAGAAAGGAAAATTGTTGCCAAAACTACATTTTAAAATATCTGAGATGTGAGAAGTGTATTCGGAAGCTTCATTTAAAAAATTTTAAAAAAATACAAAATATTATTATTTTTCCAAAATTCTTTTTTTAAAAGGAGTCGAAAGGATTAAAGTTCAACGTGTCCAAAAATCAAAGGAAAATAAACAGCACATTTTTTAAAATAAGTTTTTTTTAAAAAAATTCCGCTGAAAAGGTGTTAAGCTCACCTTCTTAATAAATTCGTATTTAATCGACTTATTGAAATACGAAAATTATTTTAAGTTCGTAAAATAGCTAAGTGTCTACGCTTCATGACGATGTAAAAATGAAATGTACAGAGTGAAATCTCGCTTTCCTGTAGCCCATTATGTCTCAAAATGACGCGATTTGGTTACAAAACATAAAATAAAAAAAAATCTAATTCGAATTTCGAAAAACTCGCTTCGAGGTGCACTGGCTCTTGTGTAGATACACCTATGTACCAAATTTCGTGGCCCTGGGACTATTAGCTTACTCGCAACACGAACGAAAGACACGCGCACACACACGCACGCACGCACGCACGCACGCACGCGCACACACACACACTTTGCAATTAAAAAAATCTGATGCGCACACCACATGACTTTCTTATACGGAATATTAAATTATACGCATTTTGCATTTCATTTAAACTTCTTGGGTTGAATTAAATCTATTTCGTCGATAGTGCCTAAACCACAAGAGAATAAATGCACTCTTTAAAATTCACTACATTTATTTACCATAGCGACACTCTGGCGCTAGGTACATTTAACAACGTTACATCTCATTTATTTCATAACTCAGAATGCACAAATACACTGCTGGTCACCGTAAATGCAACACCCTGAAGGAAGCATGCACATAGCATAAAATTTACAACATGCATTAGCGAAGGTGAGATATGCAAATGATTAGAATTTCAACGGAGACGCATATCACGCGCGCCTGCGGAGCCACTTCAAAGCGCTATTTAAGGCTTGCAGTTTTCGACTATTTCAAGTTCAGCAATTGTGTTTCTCTTATGGTTTTTCCAGAAAAAAAAA
>KK119916.1:67335-87195 GCA_000611955.2 Stegodyphus mimosarum | reverse complement strand
TATCTTCCCCACCTAGTTCCTTTTAAAGAAAAATCCCTCTCTTTCCCAGGGAACATTTGGGGAAGGGAGCGTAATGGTGGAAGACATTCGAATTCGAAAGGTCTATAGCAGCAGCAGAATTTTCAAAAGTCACGGCCACTTCAAGTAACACTTCGAAAAAGTTTCTTTAGAGGATGTGTATGGATATTTCTGCTTTCCTAGACTGGATCGTTCTGTCTTTTGTGCATCTGCAGGGAACGTATAGCTGTTGCTTTGGCAGAAATATTAAATTTGCAGACTGTGCGTATCATGTTATCAGATTAATGAATGATAGAGTATGATTATAGATTTTGCATATAACTTATTAAGGCAACATTAAATATAGAAGATGCGCATAAATCTATGCAACAGCCTGTAGAAATACCCCGGGAAATTTACGTTGATTTAAATAAGTAATTTCTCTCTCGAATCTTGTAATGAGGTGTAACTTTGAGATTGGCCATTTTGTTTTAGTTTTCTTAATTGCAAAATCAGATTTGGCTACTTTCCTAATATTTCACTAGAAGGCGCTGCAGTCGATTTTATTCGATCCAGTAAGTCCATTTTGTTATAGATAAATTGATAAATCAGAAAATTCGAACGTAGCAAAATTGTGTATAGAAATCAAGGGATATGTGACTGTATGATGATTGTACACAGTGTTGCAGTTGTTATTAATTACTATATTAAAACAAAGCAGGCACTAGTCTGTTTCCTCCAGGAAAAAAGTCTTTAAGTTCTAAACTATAATGCTATTTAACTATTAAGAACTCAAAAGCTTTGTTAGTAACAAACACTGATTACATATACCTGACTTCCTCCTCAAAGATGTTGCTGAATTGAACTACAAATTTCCTCTTTAAATAATAACTTTAAAATCCTTTCAAATGTATCTTTAGTATCTGACTTATTAACCAGAAGTCAAATTTAAACTCATAAAATTAGTTAAGATGTTCATAAATTTCACAACAGAGTGTAAAGTTAAACAAAAAAGTAAAAAGAACGACAACAAAAAGGATATATTAAAAGGTACGTCTCCCGCCTTCTTAATATCCTTTCGTGGTGTAATTGGTCAGCACACTCAGCGCGTGTTCTAAAAGTCCGAGGTTCGATTCCCGGCGAGAGCATTGCTCATTTTTCATGTCTCCTGCTTCTAAATAACTTAATCTCTCTACAGTGGCGACCGAACTAAAAAAGGTGGTGGATGATGATTCTCCATCACCAGGATTTCGCGATTGGTTACCCTATTCCTCAGTCGCCCTTTAAAAAGGGGAGAATATAAGGTATTTCTCCCGCCAGCTTAGCATGCCTTGTTCAGCACACTCGGCTCGTATGTTAAATTTCCGAGATTCGAGTCCCGGCGAGGGCGTTGCTCATTTTTCCCATCTCCTGCTTTCAAAAAATACCTAATACCCCTACAATATGTTTAGCTTACATAATTGTCCATTGGAGAATATCATCGTCATTAACATCTTCAGATACTTTAATATTCACTTGTTGTTATTGTAATTTGTATGACTTGTCTGACAGTTCCGCCCCAAATTTTATGGAAAACACCCTGGAGAGACGGGTCCGAGTGTCTCCCACCCCTCTTCTTTTACCACTACCCTCTCCAGCGGACTTTCGGCTCGCCCCATATTTAGAGTGCCCCATCCCGCACAAACACTATACATTTACAAACATCCGGGACTCGAACCGAAGCCCATCGGTACGGCATTCAGAGTCACTGACCACTATCCCGGTTGGCGGCTACCATTCAGTTATATCGCAATTGATGGCAGGTTTTCTGAAGCGAAATTGGTGTTGCTATGCGAGATTGATATTACATGCCTGGAATGTTTAGCAATGCCAAATTCTGATAGACATAGTCCTAAAAGTTACGTTATTTGGTTACTTCAAAGCACACGAAGACTATCTGGTAAAGAGGAAGGATGCTTTGAGAACGTTACCCTTTGACTGTGAATTATAAAAAATTACCCCGTTTTCAATCCAAGTGAACAAATTATGTCATAAGTAAGTTAAATTTAGCATTTAGGATTTTTTGGACAGAAGGGCTTTAAGCAGAAGGTTGGGACACATATGCCCCAGCCGTAATGAATAGCGGGTTACATATGTCTCACACGTAGCAATCGACTAATTATAAGCACACCTATTATTCTGGAAAACTTTATTATATGAAATAGATTACATCGTATGGTACAGGGTAAATCGTTCTTTGCATAACGCAACATTACGCATTAGGCAATTCATATATGTTCTGTTCTATATGTTCATTTGTGTACAACGAGCACAGCGGCGTCTGGCTTTTCCAACTATTGAAAGATGATCCTCAACATTCAAGAGATTCTAAGTACTTTTTTAACCCAGTAATAATTTTTAAACTTTTAGTTGGACATATATGTCCCGTTAGTAGTTAGTATTAAGTTAGGTTCAGACAAAGTCTTTTCCATCGTAAAGCTATTATAAGGAATAAAAGTGTATACTATTTTAAATCATTAGGTCCATTCACGTATAACTGTTTACCAGGGTTTAAACTATAGCCAGTCAGGGAAGGGAAAGTAACGCATGCGTAAATATGTATCTGACTTAGCCAAACTGTCGACCGATGTTTTCTTCCCTGCTATCATACCAATTTTGCATAAAGTTGAAAATATAGAACTTTTAGGCAAATTCCTTAAACCAGTTTTCATGACGTAGCAACCTTTAGTTGATTAGCAGCAGAGCTCGGCTTAGACTTCTGATGACTTCAAAAATCCGAACGATGCTTTAGAGATGCTCTATACCAGCGGTTCTCAACCTTTTGACTAACACATACCATCTAAACCAAAATTTAGAAACTTTAGTACCACTGTTGCGGCAAAGCCAGCGAACTATTAAAACTAACATTACCCTTTTGTGAATGGCATCACTTACGTTTTTTGTATTCATAGATGTTTTTGCTTGTGCTATACTTTATTTTTATGTTAGTATTTTATACCTATTTATTTCCTATCTTCTAACATCTGGTGCCGAAAAAAACCATTTACGAAACATAACCTTGAACTTATACTTCCTACTGTTGGACTATTCTTGCTGAATTATTTTACTTCCGACATTAAAACTTAGTTTTGTTTTTTCTGTTCTTTTCTACTACTCGGGCAATGGCGCCGACCGGTGAAGCGGTAGACAAAATGACACAATTGAAACGAAAGTGGAAAGCCGTGCGAAGTAATGTTTCTCGCTTTTCTACTGAAATTGATACTTTGAACGATGATTTCTCACTTGAGAAGGTTGAACATCTTTGTAATCGCCTAACAACTGCATTAAATGATATGAAACTAATAGATAACGTAATTCACAACTTCCTTTCTGACGATGAATATGAAAGTGATAATTTGCTGTGTGAAAACTACATAGATATTGGTGAATCCGCAATTTTCAAAGCACAAAAAATTACTCAGAACAAATTATCGCCAACTGCAAATAATGTTACTACTTCGAATATGGATACCAATGATTTGGCGATGACATTTGGCGACCCTTCTGCTACAGCACCTGTGACTCAATCATATACAGTTAAATTGCCAAAAACTACAATCATTTACAGGAGAAATTGAATAGTAGCAATGTTTTTGGGAACAGTTTAACTCTTTTACAGATGCCAATCCACATCTTTCTGTTATTGATAAACATGCTTTCCTCGGAGGTTATTTAGATGGTGAAGTAAACGCTTTGTTGATGGAATTAGTGTAATAGGAAACACCTATGAAACAAAAAACTTGTTGGAGGAAAGATACGAAAATAAAGATCGAATTATCCAGTCACACTTAGATAACTTAGAACATTTAAATGTTATTCAAGACCCATCTCCTACGCATCTAAATTATCTTTACATAGAATGTAACAGAAGAATTCAAGCTTTAACTGCTCTAGGTGAAAATATTGAAGCATGCGGTAGAATCCTAGTGCCAAAAATTATTCGTGCGTTCCCCAATGATATTTGTTGCCGCTAGATTATCTATACCAAGCGTGAAAGTCTAAACGAAGGTAATATTGATGCAGTTCTTGGCAGAAGAAGTGGAAGGTGTAGTTGCAGCACAAAGAGTTAAAGGTACGCCTTTTTCTGATCACACCGTAAAGTGCACTGTAGAAAATTTTAATATAAATTCCAAAACAGTAAACAAAAGTAAGAAAATTTTGCAATTTTGTTCATTTTGTGATTCTACAGGACATTGGCCTCAATATTGTGAAACTGTTACAGATTATGATACTCGTGTTCAGAAACTTAAAACTTCAAATCGCTGCTTTCTGTGTACTAACCGTGGACATAGAATTTCAAACTGCCCAAGGAAATATTTTGCGATATTGGTGTTGAATTGAATTTTATGTGTTTTAAGTGCGAAGAGCGTGATATTTGGTATATAATGGTAACACACAAAATGTTAAAAAACGCCCTTTTGGACGTAATATAAATCCTGAAGCTTTCAGATTTTCATTTTTTAAAAAATTTTTATGTATAATTTAGATTTATTGCACTACATTTATTTAAGTTCCGAATATGAAAACATTTAGTAATTACACGTATTCTGCTTTTGTTTTCATCAAGATGAATTGCATACTCTACTCAAACAACGATTGAAATATTTTTAGCAAGTAATGATGCTTATTTCTCACCCTCGCTTCATTTTCCGCTAGGTTTTTCAGCATGCAGTTTGAAGCTTCGTATTTATGAAAACAATATAAAATATTTGCATAAATCGGAAATAATTTTTGTGTAAGTAAAACTGGGCAGTGTTTTTGTATATGTCAAATAGGAATAGTGATTTTAGTTCTTCCACGCATTCACAGCTGATACACATTATATTATTTACATGCCCAATGTCCAAAATATAATAATAAAGGGAATATTATTCAAATAGATAAGTCTTTTGAAATACGTAATATTAGTCTATATAAGTAAGATAATGAAACATAAGTAATAAAATATACAAATACAAGTATAGTGAAATACGTAATATTACTTAATCTGTATGTTTGCTTTATCAATGGAGCCGTCTCTGAAGAAGTAATATACTCTGCATATTATTCCCTTCCTGTTTTCGCGATTTAAATGCGGAAAAGCTCCTTGTAAACCAACAGTTTTTTTTATCAACCCCCTTACGTTTTAGTTTATAATGTGCAGTATGTGTGTAACGTAATGCAAATAGCTGCATAAAAATTACTTAAAGATAACACTTTATATTTAGAATATGAGTAAAAAGTTTGAAAACATGGCTTTTTGGATTTATTTTAAATGATTTTCGTATTATTATTAGCCTAGAAGAGCTATTAACTTCGTTTTGGCATTTTACGTCCAAAACATTAAAAGTATGAATAAATTTTTAAATTGTTGCCATCAAATATTATCGCCATGAATTATATTTAAAGAAATTAAATGATGAAGAATCTACATAAATGGATGTGTGTTTCTCGCGCTGTGGTAAAACAACAGTACCTAGAGCCATCCAATTTTGAATAACTTACGTGTCTACTCTAATAATGGGCATCTGAAAGCCTACATTTGGAATTTATTTTATTATCTAATTCATATTTCGTAAAGCATTTATAAGTTTTTGATTAAGAAACTTAACGATTTTAAAGCGAGCAATGGCAACACTTGACGGGGGGGAATATTTTCATCTCCAGCGATATTCTAAAGATATGCTCTTTTTAAATTATTTTGTGGTACTGCTGTTGAGTTGAATTTTATGGTTGAAGTGCGAAGAACGTGATATTTAATAAATAAAGGTAACACACAAAACGCTAAAAAATGCCCCTTTGGGCGTAATGTAAAATCTAAGAACTTTCAGATTTTTTTTTATTTTAGAAATATAAATATAAAAGCAAAATCCCAGATTCGGATGAAACAGAAGTTTGATTTTAACCGGAGTGATGGTTGTGGTTGAGGTATTGATATAGTTTTTTTTTAAAAATAATATTTGGTATAAATTTGCTTAATCTAATTTTTAAACCAACTAGTTTAAAAATATTCTTGTTTTCTATTCTAATATTGCGTACGTCATAATTTTTTACTCTGCTTTTTTATGTTCTTGCGTTTTACTTTTTGTGGTACTTCTTGCATAAAAAGATTCCTATACTAGAAAAACGGTTACTGATTTTTAAAGTACATTGCGTACGGTTTCGCAATAGATTGAATGCACAAGTCCGATGAAAAGCTAATGAAATTTATTCTAATCGCAAGAAGTATAATAAAACGCTGGATTATTCCTCAAAGTACAGTATCGCAATATAAACAGTGGCCATATTTTAAACTCTGAAACGTTAAATAGAAAGCAATCCGAAGCGCAGAGAAAGCTAATCCGATTATCAAAATTACAGCAGCTCGCTTAAACAACTACTGAGCTGAGATGTTTTCCTCCGGGTTTTATAGCTTTTAAATCGGCCGCGCGAGAGAATTCTTGCAATTTCTGGAAAGTGTAGAATTACGGTTACGGCTAGTCAATTACATTTATTTAAACTAAATATCAGTTACCGAGGTAAACTTTTATTCAATTGTAGAGGTATTAGGTATTTTGTGATGTCAGGATGTTGAAGAAATCAGCAATGCCCTCGCCGGGAGTCGAACCACGAATCTCTCGAATACGCGTCGAACGTGCTGACCACTACACCACGAAGGGATGCGATGAAGGCGGGAGAAATACCTTATTTACTTCCCCCTTTAAAGAACGACTGAGGATTAGGGGTCCCAATCGCCAAACCTTGGTGGTGGAGAATCTTGGTGGTAGACCCGTTTAAAAATTTTATTGAACTCCAAGAGTTCGATACCGCCCCCGCTGGCAACTACTGGATTACAGTAACACGTTATGTCTTTCAAGTCTCTTTTATCTTCATTATCTTGATTTAACTCTTATCTTTTATCTGTAATAACGTTATTTATTTGCAATCAAACTAAATTTTTATTTTAATAGTAATAAATATGCTGTTAATCATGCCAGGTATTTTTAAATGTAATTTATAATTTTAAAAGCTGCGATATTGTTATTTAGATTTAATTTAAATTATTTTAGTAAGCGGTACGAAAAAAAGCATTGGCGGGATTATTCTGTTAATTTTTAATTTGCAAATATATACACCTAAAATAAACCGCCAGCATCTTTACCAGATCGAAATTTCTTTACGGCGTGATTGAAAAGAACAAAAATCTCTTTATAACGTCACAATATTCACTTCCTTTCAGTTCGAAAATATAGTGAAAGAAAATGTTCTGTCCAGAATTATAATCCAGGCTTTTCCATCATTTCTTAGCATATGTCAAAAACTGCTGACGGCAATTTATCCTCGCTTCCAACACCTTTCCGGATGTCTCGTAGCAGAAAGTGGATAATTTTTTTTCTTGAAATATTTGTAAAGAAATATTTAATACGCGTCAAAATCTTAAAACTCTCATCCCTTTTCCTCCTCCTCCTTTCCTAAGAAAAAGAAATCATTAAAAACGTTCTGGAGTCAGATGTTAGGATTTTCTATCATTATTAGGACATGTCAAATAGCGGATTTTGAAGTATTTATGGGTTTGTGCGGCAGTTTCTACGTTTCTCAAGTTTTAATTTATTAAAAAATGAGAGTCATTTATTTTACCGGAACTGGCAACACTTATGACAGGAATTACCATTTTTTGACGTATTTCTAACAACATAAAAAAACCTCAAAATCGTGTAAATTTAAATTTGGTTTCCAGTTTCGCGTAAATGAAATGAACGGTTAATTCTATAAGTTTTTATTGAGTTTACTCGTGGCGATCCACTATGGTCGGAATTTCGCTATCGATTTTTAACTTATTTTCTGATGACCTACAGAGTTTAAATTTTGTACGTAAACTGTTTGTTGATAACAAAGCAATGTATTGAAGCTATTTGTTTAAAATTTGGTTTACACTTCTTTACTTTGATATTTAAACGATTTTTCCATATTAAAACCACATTTTCCTCTAATGAATAAACTAAAATTTTCAAAATTTTATTGTTTGTGCCCTGAAGAAAAGTAGAAAAAAGTCAAGTTCATTATGAGACTTTTAACATAATTTCTGATTTTTAGTATAACAGCATTTCATATAACAAAACTATTTGAAGTGAAAGAGTGATTAGTTGTTGGTGAAATACGATATTTCAACTGAATAATTTATTTGATAACATGTCATTCACACTAAAAGTCTGATGTGTTTTACACAACGTGACTTTACACCACGTGAGGGCTATTAAATTACACGCATTTTTTCCTGCCTTGCATTTAAACTTATTTCCTCGAATTTCATTAGAGATATGTTTCTCATTCAATTAATTGATTTCTCACTTCGCGGCAAGGCAAAAATACATAAAAATTCAAAATATCTATATTAAAAATTGAATAATATAGAAAAACATAAGACACCAAATATACAGTTAAAACTTTTTTTTTGCTATTCAAATTACAGTTTCTACGTAAAAACAAGCAATTCGGCCAGCGGGAAGGAAAACAGACATTTCTTGCTTCCTACACGATATATACCGGCGGAGTCCGTGACGTACCTTAGGATCGCAGATATCATCATTTGCATAGGTGTCCAAATACTTATTGGTAGTCAGTGTATATGCAATGAGATACGGTTTTATGTCTATTATTTATAATCAAATCAATAGTATTATTTTTTTGTCAATGGCGGACCCTCAGCCGACTTCGGGTTACTTTATTATGCAGGCGCCTAATAGATGGGTCACCTTTGCCTCCTATAAAGCGATGAACAGTTACAACCAGGCCTTCTCAGGGATTCGAACCCGGGCCCTTTGGTATTGTAGGCTCCACTAACCACTATAACGTCTGAGTAGCTCAAATAATATATATATATATATATAATCGGTCATGATTCGCAACTATCAAATGATGTGTGTGTGTATATATATATACACATATATCATTCGATGTTTGTGAATCATGACTTTGATTATTATCTTTCCATTAATTTCATTTACAAAATTATGTAAAGGAAGTTTAAAATTTTGTAAAGAGAATTTATAGAATTATTTTGTAATATGTTTATAGGTACTGACGTGCATAGAGAAGGACAGGGGCTTGTAGGCTTCTAGATATTTATAAAGATTTATTAAGTTTTATTCGCATTGAATTTTATTTAAAATTACACTACACGCTTCCCCCCGTTTAGTTCTGTACATTTCATCAGTGCTAATTATGTACTTCTGCTGGTTTCTTCTTATAATTACTAGTTTTTATGGAAATTTGATCTACAGTTCTATTTTTGTGTATTTTTTTAATAGGGATTCTGTGTATAGATACCCATGCTATGTATGATTCTATGTATAGATACCCATGCTATGTATGATTCTATGTATAGATACCCATGCTATGTATGATTCTATGTATAGATACCCATGCTATGTATGATTCTATGTATGGATACTCCGCTATGGTATAATTCTGTTGGTTTTGCTTATGGATTTTTGTCTACTGTTTTGTGCAGTGATTTTGCCAATGGGTACCTGTATTAATCTGCAGATTTTTGTGTACTGGCTTTTACAGAGATTAGCCCTGTGGGTATCCGTATAGGTCTGTGAGTTTTTGTCTACTGATTTTTACAGGGATTTGGCCTGTGAGTACCTATGTAGGTGCACGTGGTTTTGTCTACTGGTTTTTATGGGGAATAGACTACGGAATATCCATTTTTTAATGGAAATTTGGCCTATGGTTATGCATAAAGTTCTGGTTTCTGGCTATGGGTTTTTACAGGGATTTTGTTTGTGGTACTCATATGTTTTACAGGTTTCATTTTATGGGGATTTGACCTACAGATACCCGTACAGTTGTATGGGTTTCTGTTTATGGGTCTTCACGGGGATCTGGCCTACGGGTACCCGTAGAGCTGCATGGGTTTCCTTCTATGGTTTTTTACGAGAATTTGGCCTACAGGTACCCGTAAAGATATGCGGGTTTCCTTCTATGGGGTTTTGCGGGGATCTGGCCTGCAGGTACCCGTACAACTGTACGGGTTCCTTTCTATGCGTTTTTACGGAGATTTGGCGGCCTACGGGTACCCGTACAGTTGTAAGGGTTTCAGTTTGTGGATTTTATGGGGATTTGGCCTACGGGTACCCGCAGAACTGTACGGGTATCCGTAGGCCAATTCCCCGTAAAAAATTTATGGGTTTCTACGGAGTATTTTTAGCAGGGAAGCCACAAGGGCACCTAACATGAATGAGTTTTCACCACAAGTTCGCAAGAGGAACGTTGGAGGAACAAAGGAGGAGGCGACTAAAACACCCTTATATCAAATGATTGAACAAATCAGTAAAAGATAAGTCTGCTGGAACGCAAATAATAGAAGTAAGGTGAAATCACATGTTTGAAAAGTTTCTCAAGTGTGAGAATACCTGCCACGTCCGGATAGCTTAACAGAGAATCTGCGCGAAATATTCAATTATTTGTACAGAAATTGTTAAACTGTTATAAGTATATATAAATAGTTTATTCAGAATTTGTATAAATTCATTCAAAATTTCTCAAAAAATAAATTGCAGTAATAATATAAATTATTCATTCAGCGCATAATTAGTTGCGTGAATTATTCTAAATAATACGTTCAGAAAAGTAAAATCATTTAAGAAATTCTCTAATATTCAAATGGGAAACAGAAAACCTGCATTCAGAAAATTAGTCAAATGTAAAGTGAAACGTTGTATAAATGAAAGGTGAAATTTTTCACATTCTTCGGAAGCACAAAACGAAACTGAAACACAAAACGACGTGTTACGTTGTAGAGACATTAGGTATTTTTTGAAAGCAAGCGATGTGAAAAATGAGCAATGTCCTCGCAGGAATTCGAACCACGGGCCTCTCGAATACGCGTCAAGCTTGCGGGCCACTACACCACGAAGACATGCCAAGAGGGCTGGAGAAATACCTTACAAGGTTACAAAGCAAAATGTATTGAATTTTCTATTCGAAATCCAAACTAAATGAAGGTCGAATTTTGAAGCGCGCTGCATCTTCCAGGTAATGACATAGTACAGCACACGTAATTATTTCAGTTGAAATTTTTTTCCATTGTAAGTATTTCGAAACTTTTCTCGCTTCTGATCGTAATGCAATACACGAATGTGCTGCAACCCTCCTGGCCGATAGAAGCCATTAAGTTCCATATGTCATCTAGCGTTTTTACTACGGTGACTTAGTTTCTCGGAAAACCTATCTTCAGCAACGTGATTTAGAGCCAGTTATGGATAATCGTGACTATAACATTTGCGCTTTCGTTTGATGTAACCGCTACTGATTCTCACTGAGACACATTTTACTTTTATGAACAAAGATATATCGGGTTTTAACGAAAATTTCGCGTCACCCCAAATATCGTCTGTGCAAACAATTCATGTTGGTATTTGATCATATTTTGTCAAACGATTTTTGGTATTAGAAAAAAAAAGAGACTTGCTTTAGAACATCGTTATGAAATTTGTAAAAAATATCGTTATCATTAAGCACAGTGTGTCGGAAATGGAGCTATCACGCTACCAGATTAGAATCATCATTTACATCCAGTTCTGTTGCAAAACGTCTGCTACAGAATGTCACCAAATCATGTGCACAGCTTTAGGTACTTATATTGTAACATATGAGACTGTGAAGGGTTGGTACTGAAAGTTCAAAGGACTATGACATTCAAGAAGCAGAGAGCTCTGGTCGGCCTACTGATGTTGATGAGGCCCGCATGGGAGAACTAGCGGAAAAAGATCAGCATGCAACCACTCGAGAGCTTCTAAGGAGTTAGACATTAGTGCCATGTCCATTAGTCGAGCCAATAAACTAACCAGTTAAAAGTAATCATAAGCAAATCAAGTCATACGTTACGGCGCTGCACTGCCAGTACTGATTACGTCATCAACATATTTAAATTATTTAAATAATAATAAATAATAAAATTTGTTTTTCAAATAAAAGGGGAAAATCAGATCATATTTCAGTATCTAGCAGCCATAAATAATGTTCAGAACACAAGACTTATCAATATTAAAACGCAAAGCTTATACATTTTAAAACGCGTCATTTTATTCAAAAAAATGATGCGTCAATTATTCCATCATTCATAGCATAAAATTATTCAAAATATCAAATAATAGAATCACTATTTCAAATAAAGCAAAATTAAATCGATTTTTAATATTTAACAGCCATAAATATGTTTAAAACGCAGAATTTATACTTACTAAAATGCATTATTTAAAAAATAAAATGACGTCAAACGCCACAGCGGGCGAGGTTAGGTTAGGTTATTCAATTATGGCAAAGCACACGAGGGCTATCTGCCTAAAGGGAGGAATGCCTTCGTGGAGGACTTTCTAAGGGAAACTGGCTCGTATACACGTTACACATGGGGAAAACCACGAAAACGCCCATGCAGCCAGCGCGTTCGCGGGATTCGAACCTCGGACCAAACTACCAGTGTTCAGCGTCTTTACCGCTCGGCCGCCGGTGAGCCCCACAGCGGGCGAACTATGGGTTATCATAAATTAATGTTTCAGCAATGGGATGCAATCTTGCGCCATCTATATATATATAAGGAAGAAAGTCTGTTAGTTTGTTCGCAAATAACGTAGTCATTACAATAGCTATCGTCACCTAACTTTCTACAATTCTTTTCTGGGTCCTGGAAAAAGGTCAAACTCTACTTTTTTTTAAAAAAAAAAAAAAAAAAAAAAAAAAAAACAGCTAAAATCAGAGATATTAATTTAAAACTCGGAAAAAAGATAATTTTCGACCTCATTTTTCGGAGTGACAACAGTTCGCAAGCTGGAGATGAAAATCTGCTTTATTTAGAAAGTTGTTGCCACTGCTCGCTTTTAAGTCCTAGAGTTTGTTAGTTAATGAAAAATTTTTAGGTTTTACGAGGAAATAAAAATAGCATTGCTAAACATTAAATACATTATTCCCGATTCCAAAAATTCGTGGCAAGGCATTTCGACTATTCTCATCTTTGTACCACTTTAATCAGCTGAAATATTAAATAAAAACTCTGAAAGCGCTCATTTTCGCAATATTTTTCCGAACGGCAGCAGTCT
Source organism: Stegodyphus mimosarum (assembly GCA_000611955.2). Classification (NCBI taxonomy): domain Eukaryota; kingdom Metazoa; phylum Arthropoda; class Arachnida; order Araneae; family Eresidae; genus Stegodyphus; species Stegodyphus mimosarum. Next base: position 74,101 of record KK119916.1, on the reverse strand, counting down.
CGCGCTTTGGAGATAAAAATGCTTTATTTCGAAAAGTGTTGCTACTGCTCGCTTTCAAATCGTGAGTTTGTTAATCAAAAATTTGCCAGTTTTACAAAATCTATACATATAAAGAAGAATGTCTGTTTGTTTGTTCGCGTTATTGATTTCTGATCCATTATGATTAATTTTTTGCCACATTTAATCGACTAAAGTTGAATATAAGTGAAATATTGGAAGTTGAGCTTTTACGACCATTTGATTAGAAAAACGAAAATCGTTAAAAGCTGCGTACCATCGTTGCTGGTGTAATGAGAGAGAATTAGCTTATTTTACTATCGAAATGTTTTATATAGTAGATTCCTTATCGCATCAGAGTGAAAAATGTATGACTATGAATCATATATTTTGCATCGTTATTAGAGAAGGATTACAGCGGATCGTTCTTTCTGTTGTTAGTTGCATTACTCTCAATCTAACTTAACTGGCTTCGGATACTTCTGCTAGTTATAATATAAAATAAATAATACAGATTCAAAATTCGGGCTTTGAGTTGTTAAAGTATGGGAAGTGAGTGGGCTTTGGGTATTTGAAATTTCGCTCTCGATGCTGCTGTTTAACCAGAATGCGAAGAACATACGCACCTACATACACACGCGTACATATCTACATACTGATTCTTCATTACTTAACAATGAGGATTATTACCTTTACCTTAGAACTGTAGCAACAATTGATTTCCAGTTAACATTTCGATACATACTTATACTCGTGCAATACATATTTTGTTTCCCAGAAATCGCAACTCCTCTGTATTTAATTTCTCAGAATTTTGTGTCTTTATTAATCCCGTTTGGTTTAATTTCACACATTAATACAAGTTCATACTGCTCATTATAAGAAATAATATATTTCATTATTTATTATTATTATATTATTTATCATTATATATGTGAATAAATGTTTTAATTATAAAATAAATTTGGTATGGATACTTTTGATGGATTTATGCATTTTACATTGCAAAGATAAAAGTCTATAAATCATTCCACATGTTAAAATGGATTTTGAAGAAAATGTAATTTGATTTTTAAAGGAAGAAGAATTATGTTTTATTCTTTTTGCATTATAACCGCAATGTTTCGGTTTAAAATCGTTCTTTCCAGTGTTTTAACTAATTTTAACGAAGTTTTATCTGTTCAGATAACCAATAATTTTAATGGAATTTACTAAAATGTCTTATGTATGAACCAGTTATACTTTCTCTTTCATAAATATTTTCCATCAATTTTATCTACTCTTTCATTTCAATGTTAAATGCGAAATATCTCGCATGAAATGACCGAGTCTAATTAATGGCGAACCATTTAAGTTGTAGAATATAAAATTCCAAACGTTAAAATGATTTTTGCATTGCGTAGAATCGCTAAACGTTATTTTAATTCTTCAAATTAGAACCGCTAACGTAACGGTTTACGAATTAAAAAAGGTAGCCTGTTGCCATTAAGAAAAGAAAAATTCTAAATTCAAAACACCGTAATAATTCTCATTTTAGTTGCTATCGCGAAAAGTGTGAAAGACGTGCTTCGGATATTAGAGACAAATGGCAAAGAATAAAGTAACAAAAATATAAAGTAATAAAAAAGGATGCAAAAGAAGATAATTAATTGCAGGCCGCTTTTAATTAGAAAATGGGATTTATAATTGTCATTTATTAGCATTTTCGGTCTTGTTCAGCGGCAAAGTTTTCCTCGAAGGGTTTTCATCCCCCCCGTCGTCATTATCAGGTATGTAGAGGAAGAGGCTGGAAAAATTATTCGCAATTAATTAGCAGAGCATTACGATAACGATTATTTGACAGCCAGTTGGTTTTGTTAATATTAACAAGCTTTGAATTTATTTGCATTTAAAGAGTTATTAGGAGGTATCAAATGATTTTTCCCCTCTGTTAATGATCAACAGGCACGCAGGAAATTTTTCGCAGAATCGAAAAGACATCAAATGAAAAGATGAGTCTGATTCGTGCAAAGCAATTAATGGCAAATTATTATTATTAAACGCCCGTCACTTTCTAAAATTTTCTTTCAATTTTTTGTATATCAGATCTTGAATAAGGAAGGAGAACACTGTTTCTTTTCATTAAACTAAATGCACGGCATTTTTAATTTTCTCTGTCAGACTCGAAAATGACAACCAATAAAGACATTTCACTGAAAGCATGTTTTAAATACGATGTATCAGTTACTATGATATTGATATATGCAAGCATTCTCGCATACTACACTTCTATCATAAAAATCATTGGGAATAATTCATTTTAAATAAGCACGGAAAAGAAACTGAGCGGAGTTTCGTAACATTTCGTTACAGTTTTCATGGACATCTGAAAAAATCCGTGTTTTACTTCTTCTTATCATTCATGATAAATTCTTATTGATCATATTTCCTCGCACGTACTTCCCTCTAACTTTCCAGCATTAGTTTCTGTAAACTTTAAAAGTATTCGCTCAATTTTCTCTTTCCTTAATGCGTTTATAAAACGAGCTCCCCAAAATTTTGAAATGGATTTATCCACAAAGATTTTCTTTTTTGTCTCACCAGCAATTATGTACTATCATAAGCTACCTGCCAAGGCCTTGCCGAACCTTTCCTTTCTAACTGTTGAATTCCATATCTGTCTAACAAGAACCGACCTATAACAATCAAGCAATCACGAAATAACACGTTCGACCCGTTGCGTATTCAACTTCTTTAATTATTTATGGAGGGTTTGAGGCCTGAGGAGTAGCAGAGACCACAATAAGAAATGGCAAGATTCAAGTTACAAGGGAATGAAGATTTTTTACTGGATATTGTCCTGTTAATATTACCACGTACTCTTACTGGCATATAGGTTGCTTAGGAATAATATTGTAGTAGTTACCTGTACTTTATCCATGGCTACTTTTCATTTGTTATGTTCATAATCTAAACCTCGTTCCTAATCTAACCTATGTTCATAACCGTATTCCTCGGAAATTAAATTATTCGCCTTCTCGATTTTCGGACGTTTAAAGTACTCGTAAAATAAGGCGGGAAATATATGTGACGAAATACTTTAATCGATAAGGAATTTGGGGTTTGATGATTTCACAAAATCCCAAATGTAACTGAGCAAGGAAAAAATGAATTGAATTTTGATTTAGAGAATTATTTTCTAATTTAAAGAGTATAATTTAGAGAATATTAATTTAGGTAGAATTTCTGCTGCGGAAATGTTGCGGAAAAAAAAAACTTTGAAGAAACGTAGTAAGGAAATATATCCTTTTTTTAAAGATAGCCACTTGTGCTGCTAGCGTCTAAAATAGTTCTTGTGAAATAAAGAAATATATACATGTATATAATTTTAATAAGTCCAATTAGTCTCAGTTCACGGGTTCAGCTAACAACTGCTAATAATCGAGATGAAGAACTGAGTTTAATGTTTTTAAAATCACTCGGTTTGTTCATCAGTAACATATAAATTCAGTTTGAAAGAAAAAAGAATATGTTACAATTTGACCAATGGCAACAACCTGGCGTGTTACAGAATATTGAGCAATGGCAACACAATTTGATTTAATTTGGAAGAAACAGCTTAAAATCTTACCCAACCGGTAGAGATTTGATCATTTTCATTTCTAATAGACATTCTAGCCGGTATTCCTCGAGCACACGTTAACATTTAAGTAAATGACATTCCACACACACCAAGTACTATATCAATGTATGCCGATGATACAGCAATATAAGTTTACAATACCTGATGCCATGTTACATTTTTATTTTATTTTTTTTTTTATTTTTCTCTAGTCATCTCTTAGTTCATCATACAAATATTCAGTTTTCTTCCAGTACAAATGTTCACCATACCAGTATTTAGTTTCCTTAGATGACTAACAAGAACTATTTCTGGTCTTTTTATTATTAACTTTTATGCGTTGACTTTGTTTATTAAATGTCATGTTCAATTTACTGTATAAGATTATATTCAACAGCAAAATCACAAAATATTGAAAAACAGCATATCTTTAGAATTTCCGATAGACAGACTCGCGTGCTGCAGATAAAAGTGTTTTATTTCCGTACAGTGTTCCCGCTGCTTGCTTTCGTGTCGTTGAATTTGTTAATCAAAAATTCATTCAAGTTTCGCAAAACATGAAATAGGTAATAAAACAAATTCAAAATTCGGGCTTTCGGGTGCTCCTGTTCGGGTGGAGGATTATGTTAATCAAAACCTGATTGCTCTAGGAACCGTCGTTTTTTCACCGTGCTAGGAACATACGTGCATACATATTTTTCATTATTTAATTTTCCTTAAAAGTAATACAGTATCTGGTGGCATCTGTTTGAAAAGTGATAGAGCCATTTATAGTAGACGAAGCAAAATCCCATTTCGAGACTAATAGGCCATTCGGGGTAACGCTCTTTTGGGATAAAAATTGCTAAGCTTTTAAACAACGTTACTGATAAACGAATGCCGCCCAACGGGTATAGTGGTTAGCGTCGCTGACTGCCGTGCCGAAGGGCTCGGGTTGGAATCCCGGAGAAGGCATGGATGCTTGTAAATGTATAGTGTCGGTGCGGCATGGCGGCACTTTAAATATGCGGCGAGCCGAAAGTCCTCTCATGTGGTTTGGTGGAAGGAGAGAAGGGTGGGAGACCCTCCGGCCCGGGATGCTCTCCTTCAAAATTGGGGGCGGAACTGAGCCAAATCATACTGTCACCTGTTGAGTGCTCAAGGCTATTGCCAACGACAGCGTAATCTAGCACTCCTTGACACGAGAATTCTCGTGGGCTTCTGCTGACTCTGTCAGACAAGTGAGCATGAGCAACAACAACAACAACAACACTGATAAACGAATTACCGGTTTAAAGTCAAACGTTTAGAGGAAATTTTCCGTTCCTGTGAACCCTGAATTTATAAGATTTCTCAGATAAGCGTTTCTTTAGAAGTTCCAAGAAGGGTTCAGCTTGGTTAGATGATTAAAAATCAATGTCCCCTACTAGAGCGACAAGCTAGTTATCCGTCTGAAACAGTACAATAAAGCCTTATGAAGGTTTTAAATAACCTTTTTATTAACTCCTTAATTAAACAGGAAGCACCATTCGTACTTACAAAAGCAAACTTCGCTACTTGCGCGCATTTAAAATAACGTAAGCTGAAAATGAAAATTAAATAACATAAATTAAGTAACTTAGTAAAAAATCATGTAAAATAGTTTACTTTGTAGAGACATTATTGTTTTGAAGCAGGAGAGATGAAACATGAGCAGTGCCCTCGCCGCGACTCGAACCACGGACCTCTCGAATACGCGCCGAGTGTGCTGACCACCACAACACGAAGACATGCTAAGAAGACGGGAGCAATACCTTATAACTTAGGCTGGCTCAAATATATTAACGGCATTTGTTAAACTAAGGCTAGTGAAATGGAATAAACTGGGGCATAGCTGGCGATAGGAATGTAAACTGCGAGCGAGGTTGCGAATAACTTTATATCTAAAACACTGAAACCCTCTGCTTAAATACTCATTAAGTAATTTTCGTTCCGGTAAGGATTACGGAAAGAAGTAGTACGTCTTTTTCGCCTTACTAGTAAAGGTTCAAATTATAATAATTGGTTAATTAACACAAAATCCTTACAACTTGAGTTTACAGCTTTCAGTTTATGACGGAAAACATATATGATGATATGCTAATATTAACATGAAGAATATGAGAATATTAACATGACAGTAACAAATAAGAAATACTCATTTCTACTTCCTTCTCCTATTTATGACGGAATAGTATCCCCATATAAAGGAGAAGAACATATTTCTAAGAAGAGCACTAATTCTTGGAAATCAGAATTTAAATTTTGCTTCAAAAAAGTTATTTTAAAAATGCCTTACATATTGTTTTTCAATGAGGTAACATTTAAGTAAAGAAGAGACTGTAGTATACGCCACTTAATTTGATCGTGGTTAATGTTATCATTCGAATATTATAACCAGATTGCTGAAATCTTGCCCATTTTTATACAAAACACGGAAAATACATCGCTTATTGTGGTCAACAAGTTAGTTAATGTTATCAAAATATTATGAAATAAATTTTTCAGCTGAAGTAATGTCCCCAAATAAAAGATAAACAGCCAAATGATATCGAAATAGGGCAAAGAGGTTGCCTCCAAGTAAGTCATTAAGTCGTCAGGTATCTGAATTTTGATTTAAAACTACCGTATCTTAAGTGTATTAAGATTAGAAGTACGATATCGGGAAAATAATTTCCAGAAGTCTTATGAAAAGTTCAAAAAACAAGTTTTGCTACAAGAACAGTCAGCTGTTAATGACTTTTTTACTTCCTTGTACGAAGTAAAAAGTATTGTAATTGCGAAGAATTTCGTGTATCATATTTCTACGAGAGTATCCATTTTGATCGCTATCGAATGCAATTTAACGATGTTTTTACTTGATATCGGAACGTAAGGATACTCTAAAGGACTCTTTGCCCCCAAAAAATTATAAAACTGTTTTAAACTGGATACCGAAGGGATTTTTTTTGCGTGGCGTCTGTGCGTGCGTACGTACGTACGTGCCTACGTATGTATGTGTGTATCTTGCATAACTTAAAAACGAGTAGCCTCAGAAAGTTGAAATTTTGTATAGGACTGCTATAACATGTGGATGTGCACTTCCTATTTTGGTTGCAATCGGCCCCCCAAAAGTATATAAATATATGTATATATATATAGTGTGTTTTATATATATATACAGAGCGTATA
>KK119916.1:43629-54488 GCA_000611955.2 Stegodyphus mimosarum | reverse complement strand
TCGGCATTCTAATTATAATAGCTTTGGAACCATCAAATATTACAGAGAGATTATTAGCAGAATATTTGCCAATTTCCCTTTTAATATCTTGAGTATACAATAGTTAAAAGGTGCGTTTCACAACTTGAACCATTTGCATAAGAATTATAAACTTCTTCACTAATAAGCTTCATTCGTTGATCAATTAGGTGTCTAACATATTACTGCATACATGCAGATTGGTTTTCGATATTTCTCTTCAATAATGAGGTGGGAAGGTAATTTCAGTTAAAGAATCATCTCTATAGGTATATTCAAAACAAAAATATTAGTATTTGCATCTGTTTGGATGACTCTGGATTGTTCTGTCTCTTGAGGAATGTTGCGATCTTGTGGAAATTCTGCGTAAACTTATTATGATAATTATAGAATTTTGAGACAATATAAAATAAATTAAGAAAACGCAACGTTAAACATTAGTTCAAAAATAAAACAAAACAAAACAAAAAAAAAGATTTTTATACTAAATTCTCATTAAACTATATGAGCATCAATTATCATATCCATATAAAATGGATACGTGAATTGATGCATCAAGAACGAAATAAATAATTCATCATATAGTTTAATGGGAACAACGGATTTAATAATTCCATTCATAGAATTCATTTGCAGTTCTCTATCACGAATAATAAAAGCGTGGGATGCCTAAATAAAGAAATATATTAATTTAATTGCATTATCAAACATGTAAGCCATTATTTTTTAATTTATAATTTATAATTGTAGCCCCTGGCAATGAAATTAAATTAATAGATTTCGTTATTTAGCTGTCCTATGATTTTATTTTTCGTGATATGAAATTGTACAGGATTTTGTAAAGGTAAGTATTTAATCTATAATTCCCATTTCACTATATGATAAATTTATTTTTCAGCTTCAGTTTCAGATTATGTTAATTCACTGCTGTTTATGCATAAATAAATGATTCTGCTCCACCAAAACTGCTTTTAAATAGCTCAGTATAAGAAAGACAAATGTTGTAAAACATTTTTAACTTTTATAGGATTGTATTAATAGTGTAGATTCGACACTTTTAAAATTTTACTAAATAACCGGGACAAAATGACCAAGTGACCGGGACGAAAGGACCACATCTTCAAATCAGAACAGTCGCGGTCTAAGGGAACGTGTGCCAAGTCTACTCATATGTCATGTGATTAACGTACTTATGAAGTTACGAATAATTACATGATCTCTGACGTCACGTGCCCTGTTAGGTTATTTTTGGATTCTCCGCCTGCTACTTTAGCTCATAAATTTCTGGCAGCTCTCCTTTTTGTTTAATCCGACCTCGTACAAAAGACGATTTTCGGTCAAAATTTCGATTTTTACTTTATTATATTATCTTAAAGAATGCATCTTTAGCTATCAAATACAAGTTTTATCTTGTTGATAGGTTAATTAGAACTGAAGTTATAAGCAATTTTCTGTAACGGTATAAACCGGAAGTTCCATTATTCTGAACCGGAAGTGAGCATTTAAAGAGACATACCTATTTTGAAAACTTATTTATCATCAAGATTTTGTAAATTATAAACCGTTGTACTAAGTTTATATATTTTGTAATATATTTTAAGAATTTGGAGATAGCTTTGTAGATTAATGGTGACAAAGTACTTGACTTGGAAATTATTTTACAGTTTTGCACCATTTGCAACAAAATAAACAAAATGGAACGCAATATTCAGCACAACATACGTAAAGCGTAACATAATTGTTCTGTAAATTATGAAGGAGTAGCTTCGGGTATGGAAGCAGTTGATGCTTATCGCCTTTATGAATAATCTTAAATTACGAAAGCTGAAGTACACGGAATATTATGGGGATTTTAAGAGTTTTTAATTGTGAAAGGTAATATGGTAACGATTCTGTCAAGAAATTAGAATGCATTGGGCATGTACAGAAAAGGGTTTGTAGTAGACTGCGAAAAGTAAAAAACTCCACACCTGCATCGAAAGGAAAAGGTAACCTGGCTGATTATTTTATTGATAAACTGCAGAATTAGGAATTGCAATTAGGAGTAATGTTGGAAACTAAATTAAGATACGGCAGGCTGTAAAAGCTGCTTGTTCCATTGAAGCTTCTTCGAAGCCAATGCATGGCCACCTTGATCAATGAGTTGGTGCAACTATCAATGTACAATTGGAAAAAAAATCAGCCAAAAACAAAACCTGAGTATATCAACATATATTTTAACTTTAATTAAACCTATATATAGAAAGAGTTGCGTAAACAAAAGTTATTAAAAAAGTGCATATACGGCAAAACTCAAAATATCAAGGAACTTTTTAATGGCATTTTATTGCAAATTGTTCCGAAAGAAACATTCCGAAATTTGCGAACATTAATGGTTGGAGCAAATGTAAATTGCAAATGTTGCGTTATTTAATGTTATTTTATGATGGCTTTATCGGTTTGCTTGAAGTATATTTAAAGTTAGGTATGTTTCCTCAATTTTACACTGAGCAGGGAATTCGAAAACTTGATAAAGTGCAAAGTCACGACTCTGGCGGCATTCCACAAGTTTTGCAAAAAACCAAAGAAAAAAATTACGCTTTCTTCGAATGAAAAAGCGCAATGTTTCTTAAAAGAACCAAGGTGTCACTTACAAAGCAGGGGAATTTTAATTGACAGAAATGTTTCTTTCATTAAGAATTTGTTTTATGAAAACTTTAAACTTGTTTTCTGAAAAATGCAATTTTTTGCAAATATTGCCAATGCAGCAATAACTCAAAATTTTATCGACCAAATTAAATGAAACTTTCTATATATGTTTCATGTAATCTGATGCATGCTATGAAGCGGAAGATTTTAGAAATATTAATTACAAGTTGACTTGTTACTTTTATTTTTATAATATATGTTTCATGTAATCTGATGCATGCTCTGAAGCGGAAGATTTTAGAAATATTAATTACAAGTTGACTTGTTACTTTTTATTTTTATATTTTGGATGCGATAATAGGAAAATATACAGTAAGTACTATACATTTTGACATGTCTCAAGAATATATGCATATATTTTAATTATTTTGCTTCACTGCATACAAAACAAGTGTACAAATAAATACAAATTAAAAAACCGGTGTATTCATGTATACATTGTTCACCGTTGTTGTTGTCGTAAAGCCAAAATGAAAGCAAAAATTATCCTTTTTTTCGTTATTTTTCAAAATTAAAATTACTTAGCATTACGTTTTAAGTTGTTTTCCCTCATTAATATACTAATCTTCAAATTATATCTCAAGAATATATGAATATATTTTAATTATTTTGCTTCATTGCATACAAAACAAGTGTAAAAATAAATACAAATTAAAAAACCTGTGTGTTCATGTATACATAGTTCACCGTGGTTGTTGTCGTAAAGCACCGTGGTTGTTGTGTATAAGCAAAAATTAACATTTTTTTCATTATTTTTCAAAATTAAAATTACTTAGCATTACATTTTAAGCTGTTTTTACTCATTAATATACTTATCTTCAAATTAATATGTTTAAAGTTAAAATAAAATCTATTTTTTAAAAAATGGCACCCGAACGAGGTCAGATAACTTCAGTTCTAATTAACATATCAAGAAGAAAAAACTTGTATTTGATAGCTAAAGATGCATTCTTTAAGAGAATATAATAAATAAAAATCGAAATTTTGACCGAAAATCGTCTTTTGTACGAGGTCGGATACCTTAAGGGCTCGGATCAGTGCTAATGTGGTACAGAAGGCTATCTGAGATATTACTTACATCAGGACATGCATCTCTTAGAACCTCCTGACTTGAAGAGGTCATCTGTGGAAAATGCTAAAAAAGTAAGATTTCTCAAAACTTAGGACTTTCTACTTTGAAGTACATTACTTTCATATACCGCTTAAGCTTTTCCGGAGTTTTTTATTTGTTTATAATTTTAAATTAGCAACAAAATTATGTCTATACTGTAAAAAGGAATTTTGTTTTCACTCTATATTGTAAATGTTCCTTATAAGTATTTTGGCAAATTATTGTTCTGTTATTTGCATGTGTTCTGTAAAAGAGTTCTTCACACACAGAATCCAATACAGGATCACTTGAAGCAACACAGAATTTTTTCCATGTTCTTGTATGACATGTTGTTGCGTTATACGGGTTCGTGGATTTGAGAGTATCCGATGAAAACACGATGCAGAACAATAAAAAGCACAATTTATTTACAAGAATCACTATTTACAGCACAGTTCTAAAATTACCTTTAAAAGCGTCAAAAATCTACAATAAATACGCTGACACAATCAGCAACACAGCTTCAGGCTGTAAGTGTAAAGGTAGCTTCACGGAAACACTAAACTTATAATAAACACCGTGGAACAATCACCAATACACTGTCAAGCTATACTGTAAAGGTAGCTTCACGGCAAAGCAATATCTCGATCGCTTTCCGTTCACAAAACTCTCGCATAGCTTAGCACTCACAGTAAGCAGCTATTCTCACAACTCTCGCAACTAATCACACTACTCACACTCTTAGTCACACACTGGCTCTCAGAAACGCAAGGGTTTATATAGCTTTTCTTTAAGTTCCACACGTTTCGAGAAATAACTCGACAGGAAGTTATTCTAGAAGCTTCCCGATTGGACCATGGGATATCGCCAATTTGATCGCCAAATGGGCGATAAAGTCGCCAATCTGGCAACCCTACCATACACTATTTTATGGCAACCCTAGTGCTATGCCGGAAAGCTTACATACAGGCGCAACCGCCGAATTTTTCGTAACAATATGTTTATAGTTAAAATAAAAACTATTTTTAAAAAATGGCACCCGAACGAAGTCGGATATCTTAAACAAAGGAAAAACTGTAATCGCGAAAAATTTTCGGTATCATATTTCAGCGGAAATATTCATTTGGGGAGTTCTTGAATCTATTTTGACTATTATTTTGTGTGACGTCGGTACTTACGGAAGGAATAAAGACCTCTTTTCTTTTCAAAACGGATGGTAAAATGGATTTAAACTGGACATTTTTCGTGACGTCTGGACGTTCGTATGTATCTTGCATAACTCTGCATAAAATATAAATAACATAAAAATGATTAGCTGCAGAACGTTGAAATCTTGCACATATGGGACTGCTGTTATAATATAGTTGTGTACCTCCCCTTTTTTATTATGTATATATGTGCGTGTGTGTGTAAGATATAAAAATATGGAGGAAAATTACTAACAAGTTTCTAACTTTATTGGTATTTAAGCCCTCTAAATTCTTAATTTTAATTTAATCACAAAGCCTTTTAATATTCCGTACTCCATCACTGACGTTCTTTTCCTGCAGTAAAACGCAGTGCGGAAGCTTTTGCCGAAGGATTTCATTTAGGATTCAAGCAAAGCCTACCGAGCGTATTTATAGACCCTATCGCCTCGCAAGCATGTAATTAAAAACAGAGCAATTTTCCAGCTATGGTAAAAATGTAATCTCCGTATAGGGAGAAAAAATGATTCATGATGGATACAGTTGAATGCAGCAGTGTCTTTACACATTGTAACGCCATCACCATTCCACTCACGGCTGTTAAATTAATGGGGGCATCTTTTCTCATAATACCCTCCTCACAATATTCCATATATATATGTAAGAAAAATAAAGAATATGTCTAAGATTAAATTAACAACGTAAATTTCCCTTCTCAATTCTAAAAATAATAACCTCTCTACGCAGTGCGTCATTTCTAGATTGATCCATGTCATATGGCACTTACATGACTCTGATGATGTAAATGGAACTAAAAGTCAAGTAACCAATAATAATTTTACAGAAGTATTAACTATCCAATCAAAATGCATTGTAAACCAAAACTAAGTCAGTCTGAATTGGGATTTCACCCTGAACGTAACGCACTTGCTCTTTACGCTTCGGTCTAGTTGGACAGTTGTCTTCTTTCTTACTGAAATTTAATCTAAAATGTGAGCTATTTTGGAATAGGCACATTTCATGTGCCAAGTTGATTGTGGCCACAACAAGCTGAAATAAAAAATGAAGATTTAATATGCCTTCCCCTCCAATTTCCTATTTGTTATAGATCAACACTTCTACGACGTTAAAATTCTTGCTGGTCATTACTTCAGACTTTTTTTTTTATTATTACATATATATATATACGACCCCTTTCTCACCTAGCTTAAACGTCCTTACCCAGCCTTTATTTCTGCAATCGTTGATTGCAGTTTTATGTGATAATAGCGAAGCACTCGAGAGCTATTTGGCTAAGAGAAGGGATGCTTTCGTGGAGAACGTTCTAAGAGAAACTGACTCGTATACACATTATACATGGGGGGGAAGATCGAGCTACCAGTATTCAGCGACTTTACCGCTCGGCAACTGGTGGACCCTCGTTGATAATAGTCATATGCTTCTACCTGCAGAAGTGTTTAAAATGACGAAAATATTCATGTTTCGGTAACACAAATGTTTTCCTCGTGACATAAAAAAAGCAAATTTTTGGTAAATAACGAAATCTAACTTTTAATGCAGTGTCCCGGTTCTTATAATTACGTGTGGGACAGTTCTGTACTCGTTATAAAAAATAAAATTATAAGGTCTTTGAGTTCTTTACGGCAAATATTCAATTTCAAAATTTGAAATTTTTTATGTCATTTTCAACTTCCCCCGAGGAATCGATTCATTGAGTTAAAATAATTTGAGGAAATTAGTTTAAATGAAATGCAACAAAAAATGTGTATAATTTAACAGTCCATACAAGGAAGTCGTATGGTGGTCGCAACAATTTTTTTCTATATGTGAATTTTCTCGCAGTTAATTCTGACGGTCCATTCTTAGGATCAATCTAAGAGTTTTTCGTTTACAAATGCCACAATTATTATTAGCCCGAGCTCAAAAATGAAACTGTTGGTCTTCTGAAAGCTTACGAAGGTTTTAGCATCATCTTTATGAGCTAACCGACCTCCTCCCCTTTTTTATCAATGACACGGAAACTGCCTTCTGAGTGCCGCGGCTCATCAAGCAGTTCAACATCTGCGTGATGTACTACACTGACTACCAATAAGTATTTGGACACCTATGCAAATGACGATATCTGCGGTCCTAAGGTACGTCACAGACTCTGCCGGTATATATCGTGTAGGAAACAGCATCGGCTTTAGTCGCATGCAAGATACCTCGCAGTTCGGAGCTCTCTGATTTCGAGAAAGGTATAATTATCGGGTATCACAAATGTGGCCGATCCTTAAGGGACATATCTAGCGATCTGAAGTACCCAAAATCGGCAATGGCCTATGTGATTAAGAAGTGGAAGGTGAGCGGTGATTGTCGGAATGTGCCCCGAGTCGGCAGACCAACGAAACTGGGAGATAGAGACCGACGAGTGCTGTCCAGAGAAATTCGGAAGAACCGTACCCAACCGATGGCCCTCATCCGCGAGGAGTTTCAACAGGCATCCGGGAGTATTGTTTCAATGAATACCATCCGTAAGGAAGCACATCTGCTTGGTTTTCATGGTCGTGCTGCTGCCCATAAGCCTTTGATCACAAAGTCCAACCGCGCTGCTCGGTTAATGTGGTGCAAAGCACATCGAAATTGGACCGTAGATCAGTGGAAACGGGTTCTTTGTAGTGACGAATCAAGGTTCACCCTTTACCGTTCGGATGGCGGGGTCTGGGTCTGGCGTCTACCTGGAGAACGTGTCCTGCCAGAATGCATTGTGCCAACAGTCAAGTTCGACGGAGGTGGAATTATGGTCTGGGGGTGTTTCTCCTGGTATGGGCTGGGACCCTTGGTCCCCATTCATGGTAAGCTCATTTCCGATGCCTACTGCACTATTTTGGATGACAATGTGCTTCCTACGTTGTGGCAGTTTTATGGGTTGGTCCCCTGTTACTTTCAGGACGACAATGCCAGTTGTCATGTTTCGACGTTAATCAAGGCTTGGTATAGTGCCAATGGAGTTCATCGAATGGACTGGCCTGCCCAGAGTCCAGACCTGAACCCTATCGAGAACCTCTGGACGAGTTACTTCGCCGAATTCAGGGGTGCCCTACCCTTGCAAAATCGGTGAAGGAACTTCTATGTCTTTTCCAAGCCGAGTGGAAGAAAATACCACTAGCTGTCATACAAAGACTTGTGGAAAGTATGCCCCGGAGGGTCCACGCTGTAATTGTCTCTTGGAGGCTCTACCAACTATTGATTTTGAATAAAGTTAGTTTTCTTTTCTATCACAGGTGTCCAAATACTTATTGGTAGTCAGTGTATAACCACACCTGAAAGTGACAGTATTAACCACAGCGCTTTGTTAAAGTTTACCGAGTTCCGTCACGTAATAATATTTCCAGTGCACTCATCTTCGTATAAATATTAGTGGAAGAAAGGAAAATGATATTATTTACACACCTGATATTTGGCGAATGATAAATCTATTTCAGAGATAACTACAGGTTGCTGCCCTTCGATATCTTTTTACAGAAAAGAAAAATCACGTCTCGCGCTCAAAATCGGTTTTTAATGCCCCTTGGGAGCGTTAGTTTGTTTGTTAGGCACTCTATATACAGACCCCCTGGTGGTATATATACCTGGACTCTATATACAGACCCTATAGCTCACAATAAACTAAGTTTTCTTTTAGGAATCTTGTCACGGTAGACCACGCTGTCTCTGGAGTGAAATTTAGATATCTCCTTCCTATTCCTTTATATTCCCTAATATTCTGTTCATTTCAGAAATTGCCGTGAGCAATTCCCGGTATAACGGGCAAAGAACGAAGCGGGTTCGTGTCGAGAAGCCTTTCACCTTCTTTTTTCTTTACCTCCTTCGTTAAATCTTGAATTGCTTTGCATATATATATGAATATTTTCTTATTATACAAAACTTCTAGTATAGAGTATTTTGAAATTCAGTGTTCTCGGTTTTGACAGTTTTGCTTTTGTGAATGAAATGGGCGGGTTTCTTGGATAAACAGGTTCATTATGGTTTGAATGCGAGATTATTTCTGAACTCTAAAAGTAGAGTTTAAAGTTTTAATGAAGGCTCTGGTACATATTTCTAACTCTTCCCCCATTTACGCTTACTCATAAATGAGAAAGAAATTAATTTTATTCTTCTTGTTTTTAGCTGAAATAAATTATTTATTAATAGTAATGTACTAAATTATATTATTAGTAATAATATACTATAGTGGTATATAAAAATAATAATACAATTGTAGTATGTAATTTAGTCATAATGTGGTATAATATACCAAACTGCTTATTATATTTGTTTATTTAGTAATAATTACTGAATAAATTAATTAAATGTGTAGTGTGGTTGACAAGAGATAGATTTATTTAGAAGTGTATTATGAAAATATTTATTTTGATGAATCAGCAACTGATGTATCTGTATTTAACTTCGTAAGACCATTCTCGTGCGTGATTTCGAGGTGTAAGCGGTTAACACGTTTATCTAGCAACTGAGATGTTCGTGATTCGAAATCCGTAGAAAGCAGGTTGATTTCTTGCATTCTCTGCTTTATAAAAAAGTACACTTTGTTGTGGAAAGCCTTTCCAGAGAATATTCTATGGAAGACTCAATCATACTGCTGTTATACCTAGAGAAAACACAACTTATTTCCTCAGAAAAAAAAAGAATGCAAATTTTGAAATTCAATTTTATTTCTTTTCATTTTTTCGTAACGGCTATAAAACTTCCCCAAATGTAAATATATCAACCAGAGAACCGTTATAAAGTCAGATTTTCAGATTTTCCTACTTGATCAAAATTAATTTTAAAAAAAATTGGACATTACCAAAACATGAAAATTTTCGTCAATTTAAAACACATCTGCAATTGGAAGTCTACGACTACGACCAAAGATTGCGAAAATAAAGGCCGAGTAGGGACTTTTAAGCAGGGTAAGGGGGTGGATAGATATGCATATATGTAATGATTTTGAAGCGTAGTCGTGGTGGCATCGTGGCAGGCTGGGACGACGAACAGATAACGCCGACACAAAAATGAATTAGACGAGTTCCCAATCTTTATTTGCACGCATATAAAATCATCTTAGTAGATAAGTATCTAGTCAAAATGAAATCCGATACATTTCTATGATTCGATCATATTGAAATATGATAAATTTCTATGTACATTGGTTTTTAAGAAAGAAATGACCTAGGTCAGTTTGTAGAGACATTAGGTTATTTTGAAGCAGAAGACATGAAAAATGAGCACCGTCTTCGCCGGGAATCGAACCACGGACCTCTCGGTTACACCTCAAGCTGGCTGACCACTACATCACGAAGGCATGGGAAGAAGGCGGGCGAAATACCTTGTAAGTTAAGCAAAGCGACAGGATGTTGACAAAGCAGCAGTTAGGGAAGGGAAGAACGACGCAATTAACTCGCCAAGGGTATTTGTACTAAGTTTGATGTAACTGTAGAGCCAGGCTATGATTGGTTAATATTAGTTTTAGTTGCCCTTTTCACGTACCATTACTTAACATAGAAAGATCTCGAATTTGGGAGAACAGATGACTTTAGGAGGGAAACACCAAATGTTAATTTTGAGGCAGCCAATTATTTTTTTAAACCAGCTATCTTATTTTTATTACCTTACACGTTTATATATATATATATATGTGTGTGTGTAATAAAAGTAAGATTTAGCAATAGTGATTTTGTAGAACACTTAATTGTACAAATACGTAATTTTAGTTTGTATAGTTATAAATAAAAGCATTATGCTGTCATGTTTTGTAACACTGCTAGACTTCAGTGAGCATAACATAAGAATAAGCTGATAACTAGAAAACGAACCCTTCTGAAAAGTAGAATAATAGTTTTAGCTGGCAAAATTTT
>KK119916.1:31140-43589 GCA_000611955.2 Stegodyphus mimosarum | reverse complement strand
AGGAATGATGATAAGTTTTACAATAATAAACGACATTAAAAAGAAAAAAAACAACCGTGTTAATAAGGAACGAAACGAAAATCCCAGTGCCAAAACATCACTGCTTATCTCTCCAAATGTAATTTGAAAGAAATACAATGGTACCGCGTTATATGTCCGCTTTGAAATCCGTTCAGCTTTATAATATGTCCTATTTGGAAGCGAAAATCTTTGTTTAGAATACCACTCAAGTTCGATGAGTCGCGACTGCGCGTACTAAACTTTTGTACCCCTTTTGAGACAATATTTAGTTTGCTCATGACCGTTAGCACGCCAGTAGCTCTTATTCAGTAAGCAACCGCGCTATGACTTTGAAATTTTATTTTTTTCTCCCCGTGGAAATTTTCTTAAATTCGTTTACAATGAGACTTGGAAAGGTTAATGAGAAGTCCCAAGCAATGAAGAAAATCGTTAGGATTATCATGGATTTAAAAAAGAAAAGAGGTTGTCGAAAACTGTGAAGATGTGATGCGTATCTGAGATCTACCTTTTGCATATCGCATGCTGAGTAAGATAGTGTCTACGATTGTGGAAAACGAAGACGCTATTAACACGTTTGACTTCCGACACGCGAGGTTGTAAGAAACTCTCATGTAGACCACGAGTGCTAATATACCATGTGTCAATTGTTTTCGATCGTAGCAGAACGTGTAGAATGAAACACTTTCATGGACATGCATTCAGTTTAAATTCTTTGTTCAAGAACGAAGTATCTAAGAAAGGGATTCGAAATTGATTTCTTTTTTTCAAAAATTTTTTTTCTGCAGTGAGAAATGGTTGAAATGTGTTTGTTTTAAACTTTTTGTTCACACTTTGAACAATGCCTAAGAGAAAAATGAAAGAATCATTTTGTAGTGAAGAAAAAACCTGTTGCGAGGGTTACAAAAGTTCGAATAGTAGCGATGAGGAACAGTCGAGATTTCTCAGAAAGAAAATTATAAACAAAGTTACTCTTTCAGATTCTAATTCGGATACTGATAGATGCAGTGATAATAAATGTGATGTACATAGCACCGATCATATTTGACAGGAATTAGTTGCTTAGGAAGAAAAAAAAGTTGATATCGAAGAAAGTACAATTTAGTTTAGTGAGCGGAATGTTGTCGGCAACGATAATTTTCGTTTCTTTCTTTCAACAATCAACAGTCGTTTATTCAAATGCATACTTTGTAGAGACATTAGGTTTTTTTTTGGAAGCAGGAACGATGAAAAATATGCACTGCTTTCGCCGGGGATCGAACCGCGGACCTCTGAAATACCGGATCAGTGTGCTGACCATTACACCACGAAGGCACGCTAAGAATGTGGGAGATATACCTTATAATTTTACCTCGTAAGTACTCAAAGAACTGTCACCCGAATACGCGTGACGCGGGCTGAACAGAATTTTTGCTCACGCCGCAGTCAAAGTATTAAATTGGCTAATGTAGCGAAGGGGAAATTGATTGCTAGGCAGAAATCAAAGATTTTGTTAAAGCATGTTGAAAAAGTGTTTTTGCTTTTTGAAAAACATTTATGTGCGATATATATTTCCCCCGCTATATATGCGTTTTAGTGTTAAACCATGATATAATAATAATAGGATTTTTATAAGAACAAATTAATTATTTTGCCTTCCGGAAAACGCCTAAAGGGAGCACAAACATTAAATTTAAAAATTGCGCAGAATTTAACTCTGCAGAACCAATTTATCAAAACAAATCAATAAAAATGTATTACATATAAAAAAATTAAATTAGCAATATCTCTTAATACGAGTATTAATTATCCTAGTAAATAAATTAACCAACTTCCCGTTGCCTTAAATAAAGTAACCAACTTCCCCTGGCTGCTATGCGGCTAGCCTTCGTCTGGCTTTTAAATGCACCAGAAAACAAACGTCGTATCCAAGTATCTCGCCGGTATCGAAGAGAAACATTAAAAACTGCACAGAATTATCGCCCTCATTCTCCCGAATGGCAACAGTGCTGAGATCGGCAACAATGGCTGCGTGCCATCAATTTAATGCGATTTCATCAAAAAACATAAAATTAAAAAAAAAAAAAACTAATTCGAATTTTGAAAAAATTGCTTCGAGATGCATTGGCTCTTCTCTAGATGCACCCTATGTACCAAATTTCGTAGTTCTGGGTCTATTAGCTTACGCGCAGCACGAACGAAAGACACAGAGAGAGAAAGACAAACAGATAGACTCTTCCTTTTATATATATAGATAGATCGGTAAGTCCAGTTTGGCATGTGACATATACTATTGTGCCTTCAAACCGATAGGCGGATGACCAACACATTAAAATATTCTCAAACCTTTAAAATACAAAAAAAGTATTAAAGTATATCTGCGGAAAGTAGGCCTAACTTAAAATACTTGACTGTGCTAGTATTTAATGCATAACCAGCAGAAAGGATTAAATGCAGGTAATAAACAGTAATCCTCCATTATTGATGATGTAGGATGTTAACGTCAAAACCCATACAAACGCAACGCCAGTGCACCACCCGTTTTAAGTGCAAGTAGCCAATACTGTTCATTTACTAATTAATAATGATAGCAGAAATGAGATACCGATGATATAATGAACAGTGAAGATTAACGAGCACCATTTGCTGATGATAACTACCGTAGATCAAATGATCCGATTAGCTCAAGATGCTAATAAGCATGATTAGGGATTACGTTTGACTTGGCAATCATTCGTTAGTCGAATTAGATCTGTCACGGACATCCGCTTGGATGTTTTGTAAAAATGCATGGCTGGGGAGGGGGATTCCCATCTCTCACTGTTACAGTGAAACTAAGTTTTCAAAAGTAATTTTTTTAATACTCCTCTTTTTAGGTGTAAGGATTTTAAGTTCACTAACGTTTATTTTTATTTTAGAACTTTACTATCGTATCTTATTTTCCACTTCCGGCCAGAATGAACACGTGAATCTTTGTACTTGCTAACGCTTAAGTATTGAAGTTGTGGCTTTTTGCCAAGAGAGAAGAGAGCTCTCTTGCTACGAGTCTTCACGCGAGCTTGCCATCAGTTACTGTCCGCCTTTAAGGAAAGTGGTTGGTCTTTCTATCCCGAAGTACGGGAACGTTTGTAAAATCGATAAGCAAATACAGGGTAATTTGCACCCTCTTTATCTTTATTGTATCTTCTACACACACACGAACATAGCTTTTAGTAGGCTCCCTGTTCCTACTCAGGACTATAGTTATGTTTCCGAAATCAACTAGAATCTACACAAGTCCTCATAATATAAATGCATCCCTTCTGTATAATTCTGTGGACCGAAATTAAATAAACGCGAACCCTCCACCTGTTGACTAACACAGAGAGGTAGGTAGCTTAACCTAATAATGAGCTGTCATCTATAACAAATATCTAATTCCAAGCGCGAAAGTAAGACAAATTAAAATCCAAATAAATTTTTATAAGCCACATATGGCGAACTCACGGCGTAAGACAAAACTGAAACGATATCTTATAATGCTAAAAGTATTATAACAATTAAAAAAAACGCATTTAGAGATTTTCTAGGCTAATGTTTTTGTATTGCTTTTAATTATCGACTAAAAAGCATTGATTGCATTGATGTATATTCATCGTTATGGAGGAGGCTGCTTGCTCTGATACCTAACATTTCAATTATATACGAACATTTCAATTATATTTATCTAATTCAAAGCCAAACACGTTTAATGCTACTAAAAATTTAGGTTATAGCATAGCTATTATCTGCTTTATGGTATTCTACGGATTCAACGGCAATTACTTCTCAAGGATACAACGGTAATGAAGCGAATGCTTCAATAGGCTACAATTAAGGTTAAATTATTTATCTCTAAAATATATTGTGTAATTTTAAATTTGCGTAACTTTCTGTTCCGAGTTGAAACTGCGACATGAACTAAGAAAGGCAGTCTAAAATTAAAATTTTAAATGAATTAAATTAAAATTTTAAGAACCGTTGTCACAATTTCATTCAGTGATACTGCAGTTCTTTTATTTGATTATGGCAAAGCAATCGAAGACTATCTTCCTACGTGGAGGTCTTTTTAATGGAAACTGACTCGCGTCCACGATAGACACTGGGAAACCACGAAAGCGCCTATAAAACCTGCCTGTTCGTCGATAATCGAACCCAGATCTAACTACCAGTGTTTAGTGACTTTAACCGCCCGGCCGTTGATGTCTCTAGTGATATTATAAACACAAATCAACAAAAAATTCTGTCTGAGACACTGGGCAGAGGGAGAAAATGACTGTTACGAAACGCGCAGTGTTGCAAAGGCTTGTAAAATTTTAGTTATTTGCTTATAATATTTATTTTGTTATTGTAATGTTTTTGCCAATCATACAAAAATAACAACAATCAACGTAACATCTTGTTTCTAATATTCGTTCTTTTGCGCGCTGTTTTTATTATAATTGCTGAGTGTTTATTTTTATTTATTTACTGCATTTTATATAGTAATTTTATGTGTGTGTACCGTGCATTTAATTCAATTTTGAATTCGTTGCCGCTTAGCGTTCTTTTTCATATGTATGTATGTTTGTTTCACATGCTGTGTTCCAAACCTAATAATTATGTTTCCGTTGATGGTTAAATTACAAGAATAACACGTACTTGGGGGTCCACCAGAGGCCGAGTGGTAAAGTCGCTGAACACTGGTAGTTCGATCCGAGTTTCGAATCCCGCGAACGGGCTGCCTGCATGGGCATTTTCGTGATTTTTCGCCATGTGTAACGTGTATACGGGCCAGTTTACCCTAGAAAGTCCTCCACGAAGGCATCCATTCCCTTTGTCAGATGCTCTCGAGGCTTTGCCATAATCACGTACACCAACACCATCTAAGCTGTGGGAGTGATTTTTTTGGAAACTTCCAGAACTCCTGGCTTTGTTTTGACTCTATGCAAACACTATGTACAAAAGCTCTCGATTAGCTATGGACCGTTGGAATTCAAACTCTTGTTTGCTATAAAGTACTGAGCCTTTCTGCGATTTTTGCTGTACTGTTGCTTTGTCTGCTAGCGAATTTGGTTATCTGCAACATTTCTTTCGTTTGAAACCTTTTCTTTCTCTGTTTCCTTGCGTTTTATAGCGTATAAAATTGTTTCTTTCTTTCTGCAATAAAGTTTGAAGCCTTATTCTTCATCTGACCTTATTAGGCTTATTCTTCCATTTAAGGACACTCTAAGAAGCATTAAGCATACAACAGTACAGTTTGACACTGTTAATATGAGCAACATCCATTATGAAATATCTAAATATTCGTAGGATTGGAGCTCACGAAATCCACATATTATTCGCCGATATCGTGATATTTCTGTAATGCTGAAGACATTTTTGATATGAATTCTTTTACGTTTTCCGTAAATGCATCTCAGATCAAGGTATGATTTGCCGTATGAAATATCATTTTGGTATAAGTAAAATAAAACTGCATTTAGAAGCACACAGATTAGCATGTAAATGTTGTCACTTTTCGATCAAAAATCAGGTATAGTATAAAATCTATATAATTATAGTTTGTTTTCAGTATTTCACATTTATTCATTAATTAATGGTATGTGTAGACTATTAAACCTGTCAGCTTCCTTCGTAAAAGGTTTCTGTTAAGGCGGTATTGCATTAAAATAGCCGGTTGCAACCTTGCATTAGAACCACTAATATATATTGTTAATATTATATGCATTTATTCCTTCCGCACAAATGCCTTTGAAAATAAACTTCTAATTAGCTTTCGTAGCAGCTTAAAGCCAAGTCAAACGAATAATTATTAATTCTGCATTAAATCAAACGTAAGTATAGCTAAGATTTCCGTTTCAAACTAAATTTCGTTGTGTTTGTGATAGGTAACTTCCAGTTTAAGTGCACGAACCGCAGCATTAAAGGTAATAATAATAACATCAAAATAATGTCAACGTTAAATATTAAAAAGCATACTGTTTTAATAAATTAGGGGAATATCTCAGAATGTCTTCTAATCTTGCTTTTTCTAAACTTACAATGTGAGATTGATGAAGTAATAGCTGAAAAGTCAACCGTAATATTAAATAAATTATGATCCACATGGAATAATGAATCCACATGGATTAAATATCCTCATAAAATACAAATCTCTTTTGTATTTTTTGAGACCATTTACTGCAATATAGCTTGCTCTTACTACAAAACAAATGAACCCTTACAAATTTTATTGAAAATCCCTATATTGATCTATGAATGTTTAACTCTATGGATCTAGGAATGTACGGTAACGTTCCTCGTATATCTACCTGTTTTGAATTGAATTTGCATTACTCAAATCCGTATAACTCAGCTGAGAAAACGATTATTTTTCGGCGAATAGAAAATTAAATATTATTTCTGATAGCAATTTTGAAGTAATAAATTTTGCAGGTTTACTTTCTCTTTTTTTTTTCAACATTCATAGCCAGTGCATTGCTTAAATTTACTGTCAAGACCAAAAACATACACACAAAATGCATTCATTAGGTCTTATAAAAATATTAAGCATTAATTGTAAGTATATAGAAATTAGTGTTTCTGTAAAACATTTACGTTTTTCTTTAAGCTTGTAGAATCTACTAAGTTTTCTCAGGAAGTAAGATAATTTCTTGCATTCTCCCCCATTTAAGTGACCACTCGGAAGAGACACGAGATCCAGTTAACCACATTCAAGTGGTGATGTGCCATCACCAAAAGTTTAGTTTGGGCTTTACAGTACAGTCTATTGGGTTCAGAGTTATGAAAAAGCGCCTCTGCCCTCGTTGACATTCGAAGCACAATCTTCAGTGTATCTACTACTACAATCTAACACCACTACAGCACACACGGGAAAATAGAATTAATTTCTTTGAAAAGCTGAAGCTTGCAGCCTCTTTTTAAGTTTACGAAAGTTAACTAGAAAAAGATTGATAAGATCCCTCGACCACTTACCATTATTATCCTGCATATTAACACTAGATCGTTGTTGCAATATGCCAACAGATGTGATTGTTTACAAGATCTTCTATATATATTACGGTAAGATTCCTGGAAAATTACTCAAATCACCCAATTAAAATGCAATATCAAAGGAACGGAGCTTTTGAAAATCTAAATTTAAATACGAAATTTAGGCTCCTAAGATAAAAAAAATATGTAATACATAAACAGTCCGAAGACTTTCATGTTAAAAACGCTTGTGTTATGTTTCTGCAACCCAACGTAATAAGTCTTATCCAAACAATGAATCAATGAGTTATCCAGAGTATAAAAAAGAACTACCGCATCCATTTTCTACGTCCATGTGTGAAGTCTGAGAGTTGTGTTTATCAGTTTCAAAAACAATTGACCCTGAAGGACGTCATGTTTACTTTGTCTCTTTCTTGGAAAGATATTGTGGCGGACTACACAGAGATGAGAAAATCGTGTGTACGGTTCCCCACAAGTCACTGTTTTCAAGCTTTTACGATGTGTGAGACAACATGCTCTGACATCGCAGACGTTGCGGTAAAGAGTACAAGAGATACAACTTTACGACTAGTGTCAAGAGATTTTGAAGTTCTGCACTGTGTCTGTCGCTTTCGTCAAAGCCTCTCGATTTCAGGTTGGCTGACGAACCAATGATCTTGTTTTTCCTCTGATATCCTTCCAGATATAACGAATCAGAGGATATAAAATACAATTGAAAATTTAAGGAGGCGTGGCTAATTCAGTTGAAGATAGTTTACAATGGAACAACACGCCAGAATGTTCTCGACTAGAGAAAGTAACTGTTAGCAAGATCCTCACGTAACGAGGATGATAACGTTACTTCCAATAATTGTTCTATGTTTTCCATGTTTTCATATACTGTAGTAGAACTTCTCGTAAATTTGTAATAAATATATTTTGAGTTTCAAAAATGGGGTTGGTAATAGCAACCTCAACAAATGTACTAAACAAAATAGCAACTTAGTCAGTTCCTAATTTTTACATAGAGTCATCAGCGCCACCTGCAGCCGGTTACCACAATATAAAGAACATTATGTGCAAATTAAGGCCTAAGATCACATTCGTAGATGTTCGAGTGACAAAGATGATTCTATTGCTCTTAAGACGTGTCCAGCGCCCCTCTCATACTTCATGGATTTACTTATATCTTCGGAGGAGATATAAATAAGTTAGAGAGGAGAAGGAGCGGGCTTAAATGGATGTATACAATTTTTTGTTTTCATCGTACAACCTTAAGATCAATATATGCATTTATTGCATAATAATCGGATATATATTGGAAAAGAAGAAAGATCAGGAGGAGGAGGGCGATGAAGATGAAAACGAAATGCAAAGCAAGGAAGTGTCGTAACTGTTCATCTATGTCTCTGCATAATGCTGTGAAGCTTCACTCTACACACTGAGAATTTCATTTGCGATGTTGTTTAATTTTAATTTTCGAAAACATAAAATCATGTTATGTGCTTTAAATGTAAATAATCGGTACGATTTTTGATAGTTATTTTATTGTGGTCGACAGATTAACAACGCTTGTAAGGGACAACGCATGCTGCAGTTTCTACAAATGGCATCACAGAACATGAACAAGTAAATTAGGGAAATGTATATTGAATTATCCGGAAAAATCTATTATCTGGAATCTGCGCGATCCTGTTGCTTCTGATTAAAAGGATTCTACTGTGTTTAATTTATCATAACTTTTTCCTTATGAAGGACATTCTTCTTATAATAAGTTATGCCCTTTTTCTATGCACAAATAACTCTCTCTCGAGTTGTTGTAAAAGCAAAGTTTTACAAGAGATGAAACGCATTTAACCTCCGTCCCCTACAAAAAAAACTGCCTCAAGCAGGTTAAAATTTAGAAACGTAAATAAACGTAAACGAAAAATATGAACTGGGTGATAGGATATCTTTTCATGCCTTATATCCGTAACATTTCATCCGAAACTGAGTGATGTTTATCGGAAACATAAAACGCTGCAATTCTAATTTCTCATCACCATTTGCAATACTGAGAATTCCGAATATTAATGGCTTTAAGCCACTGTTCTACGTATGAAGCTAATTCGTTGAGAATTCGGGCCTGATTGCATATTCGTGACAGAGAAGTAATCATAATGATCCTTTCTGCTCGATTTCCATCCAAACGGATCGAATGCAACTCGTTATCTAAATGTCGGAAATACGTCTTCAAGTGTCACCGAGCTGAAAGTGAACTTTAGCGAAAGAATTTATTGCTTTTCTCTTGAGGATCAGAGAAAGAGTGAATTAGTCACTGGTGTTTGGGCAGCAGTTTGTATAAGGGATCAGAGTAACTTCCATATTTCTTATTAGCTGACGAAGGCAACAATAAAAGTGCTACTTACCATTTTTTAAACCACATGAACTGATTAGTATATAATTACCGCATTTTCCCCCTTTTTTAACTGATTTTATCGTCCGAAAAATCGAGAGGAGAAAATTAATACAAGTCAATTTATTTCCGAAGAAGGCGTTTCTAGTAAGAACATAACTATTGAAAAGTAGTCTTGGATAAACTACTGTTAACTCTCACAATATTATTACTTATTTGTACGAAATAAAGAAAGTATAGTAATCACGAAAAATTCCGGGTATTATATTTCAAAGAAACTATCCATTTTTACCGCTGTCGAATGCAATTTAAAGATGTGTTTGCGTGACATCTGCACGTAAGGACAGAATAAAGGACTTTTTCTCCAAACTGATTTGAAATGGATTCAAAACAGATTTTTCCGTGGCGTCTGTACGTACGTACGTATGTATGTACATGTATCTCGTAGAACTCAAAAACGAGTAGCCTCAGAACGTTGAAATTTATATCTAGGACTTCTATAACTCGAAAGTAGTTGTGCCCTCCCTTTTTGGTTGCAGTCGGCCGCACCAAAAGTATGTAAATATATATATATATATATATACATACCCATTCATTACTCGGCTACCTGAGCTCAGTTTTTTTTATTCTTATATGTTGGTAAATTGCGCATTTTTTGTTTTAAAAATGATTGAATTATGTTGGTCTTATGTTCCGGATAAGGTTTTTATGCCTTTAGTTAATCTGCATGCAATAGTTGTAGAATTATCAACAATTTAAAAGTTGCTTAAGTTCGGTTAAGCCCAATTTTTCTTACGAAAGCAGCCATATTTGTTTACATTTGAAACTTATCAGAATAGTGAAAGTCTCTGCATTTTCATTGTCTTTTGCCGAGTGCCCCCCCCCCAAAAAAACTTTTAGTTTTGTGCACCGAAAAATCTGCCTCCTTACGTGCTGGCCGAATTTTTTTTTTGCGCAGGAACTCTAATTTTAGTTGTAATTTTTTTTAAATTTTTTAAACTGTATTTGGTGTTTTATGTTTTTCTATAGCTTCCAGTTTTTCATGGAGATATTTTGAGTTTTTATGCATTTTTGCCTTGCCGCGAAATGAGAACTGAATTAACTGAACGCGAAATCTATGTGTAATGAAATTCGAGGAAATAAGTGTTTCGTATTAGCAGCAAATATTGTGGCCAGTCTGTCTCGGGCAAGGGTGAATGTTTAAGACATGCGCCACTATTGTGGTAAGTGGCTCTGAATCGTCTGTGAAAAACTGTTTGTTTTTTATTTGTTTAATTTCGTTTATATATCGTTTTAGATTTATTATAGTATTTTAATAGAACATGTGGCACCGATTAGATTATTCTTCAGATGAAATTTGTATTTTGAGTTATAAAATGAACGAGATTTAACGCTGTTAAGTGAAGCTAACGCCAGAATGTCGCTATGGTAAATAAATATAGTGAATTTTAAAAGAGTGCATTTATTCTTTTGTGGTTTATGCACAATCGACGAAGTAGATTTAATTCATTTCAATATGTTTAAATGAAATGCATGAAAAAATGCGTATAATTTA
Source organism: Stegodyphus mimosarum (assembly GCA_000611955.2). Lineage (NCBI taxonomy): Eukaryota > Metazoa > Arthropoda > Arachnida > Araneae > Eresidae > Stegodyphus > Stegodyphus mimosarum. The sequence continues at coordinate 32,670 of KK119916.1, read as the reverse complement.
ATATTCAGTACAAGAAAGTCATGTGGTGTATACATCAGATTTTTTTTCTTTAAAAGGAACCTGCATTCTAACGAGAATGCATAATAATATTATCACTACGATATCTGACGCATATTGAACCGATATTCGGACTCTACTGTGACTCAGTTACCTTGTAAATTCTCAGAGGCACCTCTCATGCACGAGTCCTGACCTCCGATCCCAAAAAGTATATCTGAGGAAGGAAGGAGAAAGAGGTTAACATAAGACAGGATTTCGGAAGGTTGAACACATCAGTAATAGATAAGCCTACAACCAGCTTTAACGTAAATAACGGAAGTAATTCAAACTCTCATGTTCGAAAGTTTCTTAAATGCGAGAACATTTGTTACGTCCGCGTGGTTTAACGAAGAATCTGCGTAAAATACGTTTCAAACAATAACTGTAAGGGAAAACAAAATAGCTGAAATGCAAATACACTAAATAAAAATTTAAATAATCATGTTAATACAACTTAGCAATAAACTAGTTCTCAGAGAGTAAATTATGTACAATAGAAGGAGAAAATTATGTGAATATTTTTAAAATTTTTAGAACCTTGTGCTAAAATGCTAGGAGTGTAATACGTGAGAAGGAAAAATAGCTGAAGGTATACGGTATTTAGTGGCGTTTTGGCAATACTTTGAATAAGTTTTTCTCGTACTTTCTATGCTTTGTATTAGCTGGCGAATGTAGCTATAAAAATATTATTTGTCTTTTTTATACACGATATGTAGAGATATTAAGTATTTTTTGAAGCTGAGAGACGTGAAAAATGATCAGTGCCCTCGCCGGGACTCGAACCTCTGAGTTCTCGAATACGCGCCGAGTGTGCTGACCATCACACCACGAAGGCATACTAAGAAGGCGGAAGGAATGCCTTATATATTCCCCCTTCTTTTAAAGGGCGACTATTATCCTATGATAAGAAGAAAAGTTTTGCTACAAAATAGTTTAAATTATGTGAAAAATATAAAAGGTCAAGATCGGGATAATAATTTGTCATAGTTAGAGTTTAAGTCTAAATCAGGTATTAAAAGTCATAATCAGGAAAATGTAATTTTGAAAAATTTAATTTTAATTTTGAACAGAGATAGGAATTCTACTATTTCTGGCAGTTAACTTAAACTCACTCGCTGGATTAAAAGGTCTTAATCTAGTTGAATGAACAATTTCTGATTTCTTTTTAGTTAAAGGATTAGGTTTATCAATTTTATAAGTAACTTCAGAATATTGTTTTAAAATTTTATAAGGTCCTGAGAATGGAGGAGATAATTTACGTGTATTAGGATATTGAAATTCTTCATACATTACTAAATCACCAATTTTAAAATTACTAGGTTTAAAATGAATATCGTATCTTTCTTTATTTACATTATGATAATCATCAGATCTCTTTTGAGCTATTTTTCTGGCTTCTTCTATTGACGGATACAATTCTTGATTTTGAATTAAGGAATCATAAGGTAATTTTCCATACATTAAATATGATGGAGGGAATTTTGTTACAGA
>KK119916.1:2777-25229 GCA_000611955.2 Stegodyphus mimosarum | reverse complement strand
GAAGATGTAAAAGCAGCGTTCCTATCACTTAAAATCTTTTTAGGTACCTGAATTTGGAAAATTTGTTTTAAGCAATTTATATAAGTATCTGTAGTTACACTTTTAGAAGCAAAAGTCCAGATATATCTAGTTGCATGATCAATAATTATGTGAATATACTTTTTAGTAGAATTATAATAATTTAAACCACCTACAGTATCAATAGATAATATTTCAAAAGGTTCACTAACTGATGGTAAATTTTGCATTATACCAAATTTCTTTTGTTTTAAACTGACATACTTCACAATGCTTACAATAATTTCTAACATCTTGAACAATTCCTGGCCAATAATATTGTGGAGATAACAAATTTAGCATAGATGATACACCAATATGACCAAATTGTATATGGGACTTTTCAAGTAATTTCGTACGTAGAGACATGGGTATCACAATTTTACACAATCCCTGTTTTTTGATAGTTAATACATCATTCATTTTCTTATACTTAGTATTAGAAACATTATCTAAATTTTGATATTCTTTTATTTCTTCTAATGATAATAAATTCACTTGCAATCTTAAATGTTGACACATAGGATTTCTAGAGAGTATGTCAGCTTCAACATTAGTAGATCCTTTTTTATATTTTATATCAAAATCATACATAGATAATTTTAAAGACCACCTAAATAGACGACCTGTAGGGTGTTTTATATTTTTAAGCCAAACTAAAGCAGCATGATCAGTATGTACAGTAAAATGATTACCATGTAAATAGTAATAAAATTTATCAATTGCATCAATAATAGATAAATATTCCAGCTCAGTAATGGCATAATTTTGCACATAAGATCTTAATTTTCTAGAATGAAAAGCAATCGGAAGTAAACTACCATCAGGATGTTCTTGTTTTAAAACAGCACCAACAGCTTCTTTGGACGCATCAACAAATACATGGCAGGGATATTTAGGATTAAACAAAGTTAAAATAGTTTTAGAAATCAATGCCTCTTTTAATTTTTGAAAAGCTCTTTGACATTCATCAGTCCAATTATAAGGAGTATCTTTCTTAAGTAAATTTGTTAATGGGGCTCTAATTTTAGCATGATTTTGAATAAATTTATGATAAACATTAATACTTGCTAAAAATCTTTGCAATTCTTTGACATTTTTAGGGGGTTGCAATTTCTTAATAACCTCTATATTTGCATTACTGGGCTGGTGTTTACCTGCTATTTTAATAATTTGAAGAGGAGCCAAAGTGGAATCTCCCTGGGAGGAAATCTGTAGTTTCAGAGGAGGTGAATGTGGTCAGCCTTAGCAATTAAGCGTTTATTTTCAATTTATGAATATAAAAAAACTACTTTTATTATTATTTTTATATAAGGTATTTCTTCCAGCTTCTTTAGCAGGCCTTCGTGTGCAATGGTCAGCACACTCGGCGCGTATTCGAGAGTTCCGAGGCTCGAGTCCTGGCGAGGGCATTGCTTATTTTTTTATCTCCTGCTTCGAAATAACCTAATATCTCTACAATATAGTTGTTTCGATTTTGAAAGGCGACTTGACATGGTGGTTTATTGACAGAGTGATCTTGTTTTGGTGCGAACAAATGCTAGCGACTATATTGTTCTTTTATATTTTAACAAAGAACATGAACAAGATACATCGCATTCATACAGCAACGGCGCGTAACATGACGCGTTCGTTACATTGCGTAAACACAAAATATTTTTTTTCGGCGTAACAGCGCCTTCTTACGATGAAAGGTTGCAACAGTATTTATCAACATTTTCTGCCCAGTTTATTGTTTAATTTATGAAACACGTTAAAAAATAATATAAATTTAGAATAAATGTTTATGTATTTTTAGAGTTTTTGGAAGGAGGAAGAGGGAACGATCTTCAAGCAGTGTTGAAAGGGCTCATCAGCAAAACAGTTTGAGAACCACTGCTGTGAGATTTCATTTGATGGTCACGCTTTAACAGTGTGAATGAAAAACACTTTAACAATGTGAACACATGTGCATTCACCAAGTTATGCTGTACATAAGACTTTCTTTACTAAGCAAAGTATATTTAATCAGAAATACGAGACAACGAGACTGTTTGTCGAACTTCGAGAAAGAGTTCTTGTATTTCAGAACTGCAACAAAGCTTCGGTTGACAACAGTAATTCATTCATTCAACATAACAGCAATATTCCTTCAACATTTTAGTATAAAACTAATTTGAGGATGTTTTTGGGAGAATTATAACAGAATTTAGCTTAAAAATCATTTAAATGTAAAAATAATATAGTGGTTAAAAACAATTCGAAAAAAAAACCAATATTTGCGGATTTTTCCTCCGAATCCGCAAATGTTAAGTCAAATATTCCCAAAATGTTAAAAAAAAGTACAAAAAAATTGCGTTAAAATACTCGCGGAAATTTGAAATGTGAAAGCATTACCAGTTTGGTAATGTTCGATATTGAAATGATTTTGCCTATAGTCTGTTACTTTAAAACAGGCACTTCGAGGTCGTTGCCGGCCCTTCTCATTTCCGACCATAATTCGTATCGTTATCATCCCACAAAAAGAATTAGAAGATTTGTACAAATTAGATCATTAGACTTTGTCCTCAGTAGTTGCCTCAGTGGTTACGAGTCAAACTGGGCGGTCTTTAAGTTCCTATTTGAAAGTAACAGATTGTAGGAGATCTAAAAATTGATTTTGTATATCAAAACGCGTTTTCGGTTAAAAATTTGTATAATATTTTAATATATTGTTTATTACAAAAAAGGGAAAATATAGTTGATTTTCATAAAATAAAATGATATTTCTGACTAAAAGTACCTCAATTTGATGTTACTCAAGCAACTGTAATGCAGAATACTTCTATTGATTTGTTTAAAACGAAACCCTTCTTACGAAGCTTCAGTTATTATAATAGGAATAGAACGTCAGCGATGAATTATTTACGAGTTCATTTATGCAGCTTGCTGAGTGAATTAATGCACTTTATTCTTCGAAAACACAAAACCGCCAATATCATTATTAGTAAAACGAAAATAAAATCATCGAATAAGCGGTCTATGGGTTTAGACATATAATTTCCATAACTAATTAACCCCTCAAGTTAAAATGTATTAGAAAACAAATATCTCAGACGCAAACTAAACCATTATTGATTGCAAAATTTATAAACGTCAATGGGCAAGTTGCTGCGGCTGCAGAAATCAAGTCGAAAAATGAAGGAAATTATTCAGTAAAGCTATAGGGATTTATTTCTGATGAAAGTTTTATAAACAAATATATATTTTTATTAAGATGTTTTCAAATAGAGATTTTTTATGAATTTTTTTTAAAATGATTTATTAACTCGGTAAATGAATACAAAATTCAGAATAAAACTTCGTTTATGATTTGAAAAGTGCAGTATTATTAAAAAAGAAAAGACTACAAAAGTAAAATGTCGATTCAAGAGATGGTTAATTTAGATGGCTAAAATATGGGTGCAGACCGGCCTGCCTAACGAATATGAATTCACTTTATAGCCAAAAACGGGCTGCACCCGAGAGAATGTCAAGGGAAAGAAACAGAAAATAAGAAAACAAGCATATACACAAAAAGAATAATAGTAATGCGAAATGAAACAAAATAAAAGGAAAGCGTACAAACGCAAGCACAGACGAATCACATCCACATACCACACACCAAAATAAACAAACAAAATAACAAATAGAAAGTCAAAAGGAAGAGTACCCTAATTTTGAATTCGGATCCTATTATGATTATTGTTTATAATTGTTATAATATCTTTTTACGAATTTTGTATTTATCTTAGACTTTCACTGTGTATTTCAGAATATTCTCTGATATTAGTTCATATGGTTCCAGAAAATCCCGATTATCACTTATTACACTACAATTCTTTTGAAAGTACGGATTGTCTTCAACGCCAAATCTTGATAAATATAGTGGGAATGGCCTCTAAGCTGATAGACCGTTCATGATTTTCATTTTCTTTTAAAAAACATAAGAGATCTTTCTTTCTGTTAGACTTCATCGGACATGTATTCCACGATATCAGTACATTTTTAATACAGTAGAAATGGCCTCGAACTCGGAAAAACGATCTCATAATCGCCGTGTGTGGCCTCCTTGGCGAAAGCATTCGCCCTTACGTTACCCTGAAAACCTCTACGTGCCTTGAACCATGAAAAAAGCAATATGATTTTGCTCTTTTAATTTGAAATATGAATCCTTAATGTCAGCGAAGGCTTGGAGAACCGCAGAAAGACCGTCAGAGTCTATCAAAATTCCATGTCCATCTTTCAAATTTCTATCTGTCCATCTCGAGGCACCCATGTCAGGGCGTGTACTTCAGCCTGAAATACGGAATTATACATTTGCAATTTAATCCTATTTATCTTTTACGAGAAAATTTAGGAACAGTAAATTTCGAATATTGCGGTGTGTGTTTCTTTAACAAGGTTAAAGGAGCAAAGCCAGATAATTTTAAAATTTAAAATATGGTTTTGTGTGCATTTTTTATTTGTTTGCAGTCTTAATCATTATTTTCAGTATTACTTTATTAATTTCACCAAAATATTCATTACATTTCCCTCTCGCTCTAAATATCTACTGTAATTTTCATTTGCCTGGTATCCGAATTTTGTTTCACTTCTGTACCTTCTCGTAGTTGGAATTTTACACAATTTGTTCCACTGAATGATTTCAATCGGATTCCGTGCATCATTTTTATACAATTAAGGTAAGTGGATACGAGAATGCATATGCATATCATTACATTAAATCTGCTTCCTCTACGTGGCTTTAATGAAATCCTATGCCATCAAATGTAAGATAATAAATCTTTTATGCTTTGAATATCGAAATCCATAATTGCTCACATTCCAAGCGATATAGCAATTCTCCTTCGGTTTCAGTTTCTCTAAATAAATTACTTTTATATTTCTAGTTCCCAATCTTTCAAACTTTTGTAATTATGTAAATGGCATTCGTATTCTTTGATATGACTGTTGTTAAATAGAAAGCTGCATAAACGATGATATCAGAACACCGGAATAAAGGAAGAGTATCGGTAATTATTTAGGACGTAATTCATTGTTCGTAGAAAACATTTTCTCGTTGTTCCTGATGCAAATTAAAATGGTTGCTTTACTTTCCACACAAGATACCTTTGTTGAAATACACTATCAGTCATTACAAACATACCTATTGTATTTACTTAGTTTCATCGAGTTTGGTGCAAAAGACGTTTTGTATTTTGCCAAACGTAAGTAAATAAGCGGTAGAGTAAGTAAAATAATTTCGCGTGATTTGATAGATTTTTTTTACAATAAGTGGTTTCGTTGATGAAAGTTGGGCTCTATTAGTTGCTATATTCTTCACATAGTTCTTACTTTGTCTCTTTAATTGCATATTATTTACTGTTGTGAAAACGAGCTGTTGATGGCTTGGTTTGGGTTATATAATTATGCCAAAGCTCGCGAGAGCTATCTGCCTAAGGGAAGGAATGATTTCGTGGAGTACTTTCTAAAGAGGTTATCACATGTAATGATGACCCCTGCTAGACGGAACTTTTCTGAGAAACGAGATTCTGGCCAAACCAAACAAAACCGCACCAAACCAAAAAAAAATTTACTAAATGCGAGAAAAAATGTTCTAGTCTTATTTTTCTTTCAAATTTATTATATTATCTTTATTAATATTTAATTTTTCATTAAAAATTTCCATTATTTTTTCCATAATATCGTCATATTGTGGCCATTAACATATTTTTTCTTTGAGGCCGGTAAGATTCCATAACTTAGCTATGTTATTATTAGGAAACATTCAATAGCATGCTCTTCTGTAGTAAGTGGGTCCCAAATTTTATTTTTTTTTTCGAAAATGCGTGATAGAGGGGAAAAAAAGAGAAGTCTCTACTCAAGAATAATAACTAACACGTGTAATCAAGGTTGCACCAAACCCAGCGTGTTTGAAGAAGATTTTCCATTTTTGGCAAAAAATCCCGTAGTTTGGCGTCTTTTCTTTAATAGGCAAAAATGGTCGACGGGTTTTTACGTAAGTACCGAAATAGCAAGTTAAATTTCGACAATTGGCCCAGTAGTAAGGAAGATATAGAATGACCCCCCCCTTTTTTGTGTGTATGCAAGGTATATCATTTATTGTCTCCGTAAGGAGCTCGGTAATTGCTCTGGGAAGTACTAGTAGAACTCTAGAAAAACACTGCAGTATTATGTACCCATGTAGCCCTATAATCTGCTATTGTGAAATATAAATGCTTGTAATAATGCACATATATATGAAATAATGCTTCACGTTATGTTGCTATATAAAAGTACTCTTTCTGTAACACCTATTTATTCACAAACTAGACACTAATTTAAATTCGTATGTGTTCCGCAAACCATTTTATTGATACACAGAGGCTGTTCGCACACTTTTTAGACAATTTTGCTTTGCTATAAAAAAAAAAGGTCATCTGCTTGGAATTTTTTTTAACTGCTGCTACAAAAGTAATCGGATATTAAAAGTTTCAGTGAAATTAGTTTCAGTGAAATATTGCTTTATTCATTAATAAAAATTAATATTTTAGAATGAAAATTTTTAATAATATCTGTAAATTTATCTCAGCATAACTGCATTAATTATTTTATGAACATATTAAAACTTTTGTTTGGAAAATCCAAAAGTAACAGAAAAGTTACGTCACAAAAGTCTTCGTACGCTTTAAAGAAAGCTGCACATATTAGTAAATATTGTAGTATTTCTGTCAGTTAGTATTTTGTGGTATGTACTGCATTTCTTTTTTTTTTTTTTTGTATTTTTTGGGCACTTGCCTATAACGGCGCTGGCCACTACGAAGGCCAGAATGGGTGACAAATTTATTGTGGAGGCACCTAATAGGCGGCCACCGCTAACTCCTATGAAGGGACAGACAGTTTTACATCCATGCCTTTTTCGTGACTCGAACCCGGGTCCTTCAGTATCGCAGTCAGGCTCTCCTAACCACTATACTGGTACTGCGTATTTATGGCAGCTTTCAAACGTCTGACAATATAGTTCCGGTTTTTTTAATATCTGCATCAATATCCCTCCATTCTTCCATTATTACTGTTTTTAGTTCGGATTTTGTTTTAACTCCTTCCAGTGCCATTTACTTCTACGAAACTTGGGCCCGAGTGTTATGGGTGAACGCGTGGTAAAAAAGCCAGACTGATGCTTGAGAACAGTCTCAATACGAGCCGAAACGTAAATGCCTGTGTTACAGTCAGTTTTGCGCGATACTACGAGAGTGGAAGTAAACATTAAGCCTTCTGCCTTACGTAGATATTGTAAATATGTTATATTTTGTAATAAATAACCGTTTCAAAATTATATTTCATAAATAAACAACACTTCAAGCACGTAAACTTTCATCTGTAGTAGAAGTAAACTTTAATGAACTGCTTTCACTTAAATCTTTTGTATTTTGCATTTTGTAGGGGTTTATTAAATTTTACTAATTAAACTGCTTTGTAGCAGCAATTATGAGAATCGCGACTAACTGTGGTGGTGTACTAATAGGAACTAACGTTCGATTACGACCGTGAAATTACGGTGTTCAGGAGCCTGGCTCGTGATGTTTATGTTTGGGAGAAAATCTACATCACGAGCTAGACTCGTTAAAGCACGGGAAGTTAATGTTGTGTCTTCGTACTCTAGCCTCTAATTCTCTCCAGATGTGTTCTTTCGGGTTTAAATCTGTTGACTGAGGTAATGTTTTCAGAACTTGTAGACAATTTTAGACACCGAAAAGGCGAACGTTGAGAACCATGTGCTTAGAATATCCTGATAAGTTGCTTTCAGTAAAGTAAGAGCATAGTTCATTGTGCCATCAATAAATACTAAATTAATTACTCCTGATGCTGGCATGCACCCTCACATAAGAACACCCTAACCGCCATGCTTTACTGTACCAACCAAAGCCTTGGGCTTGAGCTCCTCATTTTTTTTCTTTCGTACAAGCACACACCCGTCGGAATCAAAAAGGTTAAATTTGCTTTCATCTGCAAATTAAACATGATTCTAATACGCTTCGAGCTTATTTATCATTGATTTTGAAAAGAAAATCGTATTATTTTTCGCACTTCCGAAAAATTTTCTTCGCGGAAAGCGCCCATGTAGTCCAGCAGATATGAGTACTCGTCGAACAGTTTTAAATGAAATTGAAGTAAAAAAGTTTTTAGTAAATTTGTAGAAATCTTTAAAACACTCAAACATGGATTTTTCATAGATTTTCAAACTATAAATCTCTGATCACGGTGAGTCACGTAGAGTCCTCTTTGCCGGACAATATCTTCTTATTTTATTTTGGTTCCAATATCCTTTAAAGCATTTTATCACATACTGCACTGTAGACTGGGATACATTTCCTAATCTAGCGATATCCCGAATAGAATTTCCATCCTTATGATGAAAAATTATCAATTTTCGAATGTTGTTCGTTGTTTCCTTACGCCTGCGAGCTGTTTTTAAAAATTAAATATATTATAACGAAGTAAGTTAGCAAACATAAAGAGAAACAATTTTTTAAACGTCACCAAAGACGATAATTTTTTTTATGAAATTTTAACGAAAATGTTTCGGTGTACGATCTCTTTTGCGACATGTTTTATCTATACCTCCTTACGTTTTGAATTTTAGAAAAAGAAAATAAGTCCGTATTAAAAGTTAAAACGTTTGCTTTTATTTAGAGTTATTTGGAACTATGAAAAAATTTGGGCTTTACATTCGAATTCAATTTCAGGTCACTGCAAATTCTTAGTGTGTGTACACGCTTGTCAGACACTGTATATTCTTGAAAGTATAAATTATCGTTTACTACTCGATAGTTTTGTTTTTCACGCAAAATAGCGCTTTTAAAGAAGCAATGGAAGGCTATGTCGTGCTGTTTCTGAGGAAAATTATTTGTATCTAGTTATTAAAAAACACTGTGAAAGCAATGGTCTTCCAATATTAAAACCTACCATAGGTTACAGAGTCAACAAGAAAGGAAAATAACAGCAAAGTTTGCCTTCAAGTAGAAAAATTGTTCCAATTCTTTATGAGAAACATTCGTCCCGATAAATATGGAAAAATGTTGTCACAACAGATGAATCTTGGGCATATTTAAATGATGCGATAGAAAATGATTCATTTATTATGATCAAAGAAAAGACATCGTTCAAAAACATGGTCTTAAAACATGGTTCAAAGAATCTAAAGAAAGTTTTCAAAGGAATTTATGAAATCATATAACGGCATATAACGGCCAGTTAAAAATATATTCATCGTATAACGGCAAGTTAAAAATAAAGAGAGTGAAGAAAAATTTTAAGAGCAAGTCTACATATTATCAGGAACATATTTTTATACCCGATGCTGCGAAAGGCGTTATTGTCTTGGAAGTTACAATGTAGAAAGGTAATGAAGAATAACGGTTATCAAATGGAACATTTAAAACACAAAAATTTCAGATAAAAATATTTCCATAAATACAATGACTATATAATAAAAAAAAATTGTGCGGACATCCCCTGTATTATCCTTAAGTGAAAGAGACGAAATTAAAAGACTCGTTTCTATTGAAGACAGTTCTGTTTCTAGAGCAATGTTTTAAGAAGAATTATTTTCTGTCGTTTTACTCTTTTTGTCGCAGTTCATTTGGACTTAATTCAATGTTACTAACTTTAACTTTTATCCTCTTTTGTTTGCTTCATGACACGAGCCTCTTCAGTATGTCTGGTTTAATTGCTTTGTTTATATGAAAGTAACAACAGATAAATTCCTTTTATCAAGAAACTGATTTCAAAAGATTGACCATTTCGACACAGAACTTCGAAGATCGCACCGAGAATTGTCATTAACTCGCTTACTTCGTTGCCATTTCGCGTAACAGAAATCATATCAATGATCTTTTCTGTGTTACATTTCCCTTCGAGAGGTTGAACAAATGCTTCTCGTTAATTGAATGACCCAAATATTTCTTCTTTTGTCATCGAATTGGCAGAAAAGAGGTTTCTGGAAGAGTTTATCTGGCTATTGTGTTATTCATCTGAAAAGGTAGTACCGTCTTTTTCCGAAAATAAGACACTGTCTTACTTTCTTTTTTGGTTCAAAATAGGCGCTAGGGCTTATTTTCGGGGAAGGGCAAAAATAAAAGTATATTTATATATTTTTATTTAATATTTATATTACACAGAATACATAAATTTAAATTTATTCAATTACAGTCATGTCATCTTCTTCTGGAACATCGTCATAAATAAAATTCTGAATTATATTCTGATTTTCTTCCAAATCCATTTCCTGTTGAATCATTGGTCCGAATCTCTCATGTCTTGCGATATAGCTATCGTTAAATGAATACTTCTTGTCTAAGTAGCCTGTTCGTAGTGCATTGGAAACATCACTATCAGTTATTTTGTCCCATGAATTTTTTACCCAATTCACAACTTCTTGTAAGCCTGGTTTTACAAAATTACCTCGATGATTTCTCACCATTCTGTTTTCAATATATTCATTGATTTCCATCCGCAAATGATCCTTGAATGGCTTGTTTATTGCAATGTCAAGTGTCTGGAGGTAACCAGTCATTCCTGCCGGAATGATTATTTGATCAGTGTTCCTCTCAGCAAGAAAGTTTTGCATGTCTTTAGCGCGGTGAGTACTGGCTGAATCCCAAACTAGTACACCTCTATTCTGACCCTTCAACAGTGGTGGCAGCATAAAATCAACCCACTTTCTTATAACTGCTTGGGTGCACCAGGCTTTTTCACTTTCAATGACATAAATTCCTGAAACACTTTGAATCTGGTCTTTTTTACCTTTAGTGATTAAAAATGGCGATACTTTCTTACCATCTAGACGACTAGCCAAAATACAGGTAACACGTGCACTATCGTAACCGGTAGAAGGAGCGTAAATTGACGAAGAAGCCTTATGGTGAACTGTCGTTTGAGCTCCTTGGCCTAGGAATACCGCGGTCTCATCCTTAGCAATCATGTTGGAGAGTTGGTATTTCAAAAAATCGATGCCATCAACAAAGAGCTTAAACGCAAGTGCACGCTTAACGACTTCATTGTCTTCCAGCTTAAACAATGTTGATCTCCTTAGAGACAGTTCATATCGTTTAAGGAAGTTGTCCAACCAGTGTGACGATGCTTTAACTTCTTCAGTGGATATATCAAATTCAGTTGTTGTTTCAAAGGCAAATTTTTGAATATCAGGCCTACGCACAACCAAAGCCATTGCACTATTGCCTGCAATCCATTCCCAGATGCAATCTTCCAACTCAGAAAATAACGGCTGTCGACCTGATCCAACTCTGCGTTTTTTCTCATTTCCTTGGTCCACCAGTTGACACAGGTAATCGTAGTCTGCACGCCATATACGAACCATACAGAGATCCAGCATCTTTTCTTTACAGAATGCTACAAGATTTACACCCCTGGAGTCTTCCTCGATTCCCCTTTTGTACTCGACGGAATAGCTCTTTCGTTTTGTACTCATTTTAACTGGGCTTAAAAATTATTCGCTTTATTTTTAAATAAAATTACGTATGAGGAAATAATCAGACTTACAAGACTGAAATGAATGAACGTTGTATACCTGCACTGTCGCTCAATGTAGACTGCTGCCTTGTGTTGTATTTTTAAGATAAATTCCAAGAATTAATTTGAAACGAACTGTAGAGGTAAACAGTTAATTTCTAGGAATATTTTGTTTCAAACATTTCTCTGAAATACGAGTATTAGGAAAGCTAAACATATTATTACTTAATAAATCAACAGCATTTTTTAACGAATTCTTTTTGTCCCATTATTTTAACTAGGGCTTATTTTCGGAGGATGTCTTATTTTACAAAAAGTTCCGAAAATCACGATAGGGCTTATTTTCGGAGGATGTCTTATTTTCAGAAAAAGACGGTACTTAGTCTAGAGTGGTTCAGTAGCAGTGTTTGTAATGTCCAATGAAGAATCGCATGTTTTGTATGCTAAATTGCAGTATTATCCAACAAAGAGTTTTAAGATTTCTGCTAATATTTTAAAATTTTGTTCTGTCTGATGTTTTGGCTTTCATATATAAATTCTTGAAACGTGAAGTAATTATAGAAAACCTTTTAAGAACGTTAACTTCTTAGTTTTCAATTTCTAAGTTATAAAAGTAAGGAAAAAAGGTTTCAGTTACCTTTCTTCCTTCTAAAAATCGTGCTCGGGTGAGCTTGCTTAAAGATAATTTCGAAGTTCTAGAAAATCTACATCTCAAGAAAGAAAAAACTTTTAATTTCGAATATTTCAACGTTAAGATATACAAAAGCACACTAATTCGAAATTACATCCAACATCTCACATCTCGTCCGTTCAACTGTTCTTTTCATTCCCGTCGCCAAAAAATTAATAACAAAAAATAAAAGTCATAACATTTCATCGCGCGCCATCTAGTGAAAACAAAATCGTCTGTTCATTAATTTGTTTTATAGTTTTTCTTTACAGGCCGTTTTCGACTGTAATGTACTATTGCAACAAATATGTACTTAATTTTAGCACTCTGAACTGATAAATATTAGTTTCCTTTCATGTTTCATCTGTTTTTGTAATTTTAAGCATTAACAAATATTTAAGAAAACTCAAAATTAGATATTAAATATTGTATGGCATGAATTCACGCCTTGATATCTGGCTACTGAAAAACCTTCAAATCTAATGTCATTTTGTAAGGTTTAGATTATCTAACCAGTTACTGTGATTTAAATCTTTACAATAACTTCTTCTTTGCGTAGTCCTTTCAAGAATGCAAATTAATTATTAAGTCGAGATTTTGAATGCTTTAGAGTTAAAGCTTTTACGGCTTCCCTTTCAGTTTATGTTCCAAAGCTCTGAAAAAGTTAATTCCGGCTTTAGCCAATTATTAGCCGATGTATAATACACGTCATTTAAATAATTGAGCCACCATTTCTAGTAGGAGTAGACCATTTCTGTAGTCTTCGACTATATTTACTTCAATCTGAATTTCACCTATATTGTTTGAAATACCCCCAAGTGGCGGAATTTTTTTTGTGTAACAAATGACGCCTACAGTTAAATTTTAAAGAGTTATCGAGAAAGTTTTTTTAACTTTCGTAGGACTTAGTTTAATTCAGACTTATGAGTGCATTACTGTAAAAACGAAAAATAAGAGTAACTGCATTTCACAAAGTTTTTAGCTGCCAAATAAATTAATCTGAAAGTGTTTTAAGATATGAAATATGCATAGAATATAATGTTTACAATTTATCGGCATCACTGCTCATGAATGAATAAGGCTAACTAGATAATCCTTCGTTCTCTGAAATTATTAATAGCATTAATATTTTTTGCCACAAAAGCGTTTTAATCCTCAATTCAAATGGAAAATTTGCCAAGTTTGAAATTAATTTATAATGAATAAAACGTTTGAAATTAATTATTATAAGGTACTGTATTAACGGGCGCAGCCCCCAGTCCACCAAGCCGTCATAAGTCGGCCATATGACTAAAAGGAGGACCGGCCAAATCAATCAAAATGAGGGAGCCACCAGCCCGGCTGCGCCTCCTCGGAAAAAAAAAATCAACAGAATTAAACTAGCTCCAGAGAGATCAGCCTAAGATATTAAAATATAATAGAGTTGTTAAAATTAAATAAAACTCGGCACAGACCTCAAAAACGTACATAGCCCATTGTAAATAAAATAAAAATAAAAGTAGATCTAGTTCTCAATTCGAATAGTCTTCTTATTCATATTGATAATATTCACTATTTCCCTAGCATATCTTCTTGCCTTTCCATTTTTGTTATTCAAATCTTGCGTACTTAATGATCCATACTTTGACCTCACACTCCCTGTTAATACACAGTCCTCGACAAAGTGAGCTGCATCTTCGTAAGAATTACGAATTTTGCATAAGCAGTTCTCATTGGAGGTGGAATCTGTTTAGATAGGCGGGAAACCTAATACGATTGGCAATTATTTGGTTAAGTTTCATATCATTCATAATAGTCATTTTTTTATACGTATATGTCTTAAACAATTAATATTTTTCTCAGATGTTTCCCACTTATACTTCCATTGTTTCAACAAATGATCTAGCATAATGGTAATAGTCTTTTCGCTTGATTCTTGAATATCATGACAAATGGCGCAAAACTCTTCCAAACAGCTTGAAACTTTACTCTTGAAGAGCTAAATGTGATAGTTTCTAATTAAAAAGAACTTAAAGGCGACTATAAAAATAAAAAAATTTGCAAACAAAAATGATGCAATGAATAGTCTTTTTGGTTTGCAGCCACGTGCCATAACTCTTGAAGCGTCAATTTATCTCGTGATATGAAAAATAAGCAAGCAAACACAAGTAAATAAGATGTGGCATCCAAATTCCTCAAACTTCATATAATGAGCAATGTACGGAGTTATCAACCTCTAAAAATGTAAATACCCCCTCTACACACAAAAAAAGGTTGTTTAGAGTGATAATATTAGAGATCACGTTGATCACGTAAAATTTAGATATTTCTTGTACTCGGTATTAATAATTTTTACTCGCGATTAGATTGGCAATAGCAGTTCATTTCCTCTAAAGCAATGGAATCGTCGTTGATTGGCCCGATACGAGAAAAATGAATAGTTTGTTCCCATGGGAACGACGTTTCGAAAAATCCCGATTACATAACCGTTGTTCGAAGAGAGTCGTAAAATTCTCAATATGCTTCATCATTCTGAGGTATTTTAGTAACTATATTTTTTTTTTCTTTCGTGATAATGATCGTGGTCCAGATTGCTCTAGTACTTTTAAATGGTTTCAGTTAATTCTAAGGAAAAAAATTATTGCCAAGATTTCTATCAGTATTCATGACACTGCCCAACATTTTTCATTAAACATCCTTTAACTGCCACGCAAGAATAATTAGTATGAGGTATCCATTAAAGCGACGCTTGAAACATTTTGCTCTAAGTATTTCGTTCAATAGTGAATTTTTCCTTCTAGATATGGAGAAGGAAACACACACTATTGAACGGAATAATTATACAAATGGGGGGGGGGTTCCCTTTTCGATATCGACAGAGGAAATCTGGTAATGGTAATCAGTTTTAATTTTGAAATGGGATAAGAACGTGTTTGTAACATCGAATTTGTAATCTGGCGAGTTTATGAGACATATTTTTATTGTTTTGCTAATACCACTGCACCTTTCATATGATGGTTTAACAACAAATAAAAAATATCTTAAATGTTTCAAATTTTAAATTACGTCCAAAGGGTTGTTTTTTAACGTTTTGTGTGTTACCCTCATTTATTAAATATCATGTTCTTCGCACGTAAACCATAAAAATTCAGTTCAACAGCAATATCGCAAAATAATTTTTAAATGAGTATATCTTTAGAATTTCCGAGACACAGTTCCGCGCACTTTAGATGAAATGGTCCCCCCCCCGTACAGTGTTGCCATTGCTCGCTTTTAAATCGTTTCAGTTTTGTTCATTCAAAAATTCGTTAAAGTTTTACAAAATATGAAATAGATAATAAAACAAATTCCAAATTTGGGCTTCCAGATACGCATATTCGGGTAGAAACGTACGTTATTCAAAATTGGATGGCTCTAGGTACCGTTGTTTTATCACATTTGGAGAAATATATATACATTTATACAGATTCTTCATTATTTAATTTTTTCAATATAATACTTGGCTGCAAGATTTGGTGGCAACAGTTTGAAAAGTGATTCAGGCTTTTAATGTTTCCGACGCAAAATCGTAAAACGAAAACAATAGTCCTTCAGGAAAAAAGCCTCTTTGGACTAATAAAAAAATGAGTAATAAAATCGTTACTAATTAAAAAAATTTTAAAAATCTGAAAGCTTTCAGATTTTACATTACGCCCGAAGAGTCTTTTTTTAACGCTTTGTGTGTTACCTTTATTTATTAAATATCACGTTCTTCGCCCTTAAACCATAAAATTCAGTTCAACAGCAATGTCGCAAAATAATTTTAAAATGAGCATATCTTTAGAATTTCCGATACATAGTCTCGAGCGCTAGAGATTTATTTTTTCTTCGTACAGTGTTGCCATTGCTAGCTTTGAAATCGTTTAGTTTTTAAATCAAAAATTCGTTAAGTGTTACAAAATATGAAATGATAATAAAGCAAATTTGAAATTCAAATTAGGCTTCCACGTGTCCTTATTCTATACAAGATTACGTTATTCAAATTTTACCGCTGTTTTATCACAATGCGAGAAACGTACATACATCCATGCAGATTTTCTATTATTTAATTTCTTTAAATATAATACAGGGCGATAATATTTGGTGGCAACAATTTGAAAAGTGATTCTCCGTTTTATAGTTTTCAACGCAAAATGCCAAAACGAAATTAATAGTCCTTCAGGGCAAATTGCCCCTTTGGACTAAAAAATTCGGAAAGTTTTCAGACTTTATGTTACGCCCATAGCGACATTTTTTAAAGCTTTGTGTGTTACCTTTATTTTTAATTTCATGTTCTTCGCACTTAAACCATAAAATTCAATTCAACGGCAATATCGCAAAATAATATATGAAGAGCATATCTTCAGAATTTCTGATACACGGTCTCGCGTGCTGAGTCTATTTGACATACATATAGCATACATACAGCAATGGCAACACTGTTGGGGAGGGAAAAAAACATTTTTATCTCCAGCGTGGGAATGCTCGTTAAGTAATTTCGATATTGCATTTTACTTTAGGAACTAAAACTTCAAAGCGGCTTCTTCATTCTCTGAATGACATTCAGTTATTTTTCTTTATTTTATAACTTTCTTATAATTTATTGCTTGTGTTGCAATAATGACAGAAAATTTCATCATTAATAAATAACATGTAACGAAGACTAAAAAGCGAAAAATAAAATACTATTAAATGGTTTTATACTGTAAGGATCTTAATTTCACTAGCGTTTATGTTATTTTAAAACATTTCTATCATCTCTTATTTTCCAGTTCCGGCCAGAATGAACGCGTCAATATGTTTATGCAAATTGAACTTCTTAAGTATTTAAGATGTCGCTTTTTGCCACGAGCAGAGTAGAAGGAGAGAGAGCCCCTTTGCTACGCGGCTTCACGCGAGCTTGCCATCAGTTACTGTCCGCCTTTAAAGCCAGAGGTTAACCCTGTTGAAAGTTAAAGACGTATTGTATGTAGTTATCCGCAGTTTGCGTACTACAGACGTAGTCATTTAAAAGGCCACTATTAGTGCTAGTCATCTGTGTAAAATATTAAAAAAGTTAGCTTTTATTTAAATTTTAGTTAGTTAGTAGTGTTATATTCTTTTACGTTCAGACCACAAGTGGTTGGTCTTTCTATCCCGAAGTGCGGGAACGTTTGTAAAATCGATAAGCAAATAGGGTCATTTCAACCCTTCTTTTCTTTGCTGTATCTTCTACACGCGCACGAACATAGCTTTTTGTAAGCTCCCTGTTCCTGCTAGGACTCCAGTTATGTTTGCAAAATCAACTAGAGGAAATAGTAGTCCTGATAATACAATAAGCTTTTATTTAAAATGTATATGATAATTAATGTACTAAAAGAAGAGTAATAATTTAGCCTATAGTTTAATGGCAACAATATACATTTTCTCAATTTCAATAGTAATAATAATTTCAAATAGTAATAAATAATCTCGCTTTGAAATCGTTGAGTTTCTTAATCAAAAACTCATAAATGCTTTACAAAATATGACACAGATAATAAAACAAATTCCAAATTCGGGCTTCCAGATGACCATATTCGTGTGGAGACATACGTTACTCAAAATTTGATGGTTCAAGGTACCGTTATTTCATCATAATGCGAGAAACATGCGTACATTTATGCAGATTCGTCATCACTTCTTTAAATTCTTCAAATATAATGTACAGTGATAATATTTGGTGGCAACAGTTTGAAAAAGGAAACGCCACAAAATGCCAGAACGAAATTAATAGCCTTTCTGGGCTAAAAATTAAAATTTTTTTTCCACAAAAAGGTTTTATTAAAAATTCTTTGATAATTAATGCGGTTAACGGAGGAAAATAATTATAACATAGTTTAATGTGAATAACATATTCAATCATTCTATTTTCAGATTTTTATCTACAATTTCGTAGTCCCAATAATAAAAGCGTGGGTCGCTAATGATAAATTTAAAAAGATAATGGCTTTTACATGTGAAAATGCCTTTGAATTATCAGATTTCGTTATTTAGATGCCGCCATGCCTTTATTATTTGCGACATAAAATTGTAGAGGAATTTTGTAGAGAAAATTATTATTACTATTATCATTACTGTGTAAGGTTTACATTATGTTAATTAACAGTTATTTTAAGTTTTGTATCGTTCCTATCTTATTCTAATTTCAGCTTACAATTTCCTGCCAGAATGTAATTTCAGAAACGCAGATAATGCAAATGAGAAAGAGTACTATTTAAGTCGTGACTTAACCGACTTCAAGAGAGAGAGTGTGATTTCCTGACAAGCGCGCGTTTGCCTTCTGGCTACGTCTCTCTTAGCGGTTACTACGCTCGGCCATATCTTAGGCCCTTGCTAGGCTTCGCCGATTTAATTAATATTTAGGGGCCAACTAGTTAGATTCTTATAGCTTCGGCTATATCTTTTAAGAGCTTTAGTTAAGCTAATTTTAGTTCAAATTATTAGTATTTAAGTTCGAGCCCGAGTGGCGGCTTTATGTTCCAAGTCGGAACTGATTGTACATACACTGAGTAGTAAAGGGTTTTAAACCCTTCTGAAGTCTCACGTGTTCTGTTCACACACTTAAGCGATTATTCGCTTATTAGTGCTTGTGGGGTTCTGAGCTAGATCTTTAGATTTAAATAGTTCAACCTCATAACTATTTGAAATTATTATCATTATTGAAATTGAGAAAATTACTATTGCTAGCATTAAACTATAGGCTAAATTATTTTTAGTACATTAATTATCATATCCATTTTAAATAAAAGCTTATTGTATAAAAACCTTTTAATATATTTTATTTTTCGTTTTTCAGTCTCAGTTACATGTTATTTATTAATGATGAAATTTTCTGTCATTATTGATGCACAAGCAATAAACAATAAGAAAGTTATAAAATAAAGAAAAATAACAATGTCATTCAGAGAATGAAGAAGTCGCTTTGAATTTTTAGTTTCTAAAGTAAAATGCAATAATAAAATTACTTAACGAGAGTTTTCCTTCAAGCTAAAATGCGAAAACTAATATCGCCAATTCGTCACTAAATGCGTCAAGAAGACATACCGAAAATGCTTTCTTCACCACTTCATCTTCAGACTATAACATATTTTTAAAAAAGTGTTGAAAATTGCTCGATTAATATTTTTTCATCGTACGGAAAGTTTGTTTTATAATCTGCGAAAATTTGAAAGCTTCATATTCGATTCATTTTTAGATGAGGAAATTTTAAAATCGCAAACTTCATATAGTCTAAAAAATATACCAAAATGCTCCCAAAATTCAGAAATTAAGTTACAATTTTCATTCAAATTTCATCGAAATGATTTCTTTTCTTCTATATTCGGTCGTACAAACAGTAAGATTCTGATATGCTTAACACTTAAATGCATGCAGTTGCCATTTGGCAACATACTCATATTTAATCATGTAAATCAAATCAAACACAAATCATAGCTTACGCATAGTCGAACCAAATGGATACACACTGTTTACGTATATAGTTTAAAAAGTTTGAGTGTAACACTAACGGTGTAACTGTTATTATTGTGAGTTGATGTGTAGGATGCAGATACCAGTTGTGTTTACGAATTTTTGATTTTGTGTTTGTTGTTATTTTGATGTATTCAAAGTTTTAAAATTGTTTGAATAAGTTTATAAGGTATGTATTATTACATAAAAGTGTTATTACAGATTTTCCTATGATAGTTTTTTTGCAAAACTTAATTTGTAAAAGCTCTATTTCTGAATAATTGGAATAAAACTTAGTTTAGATTTTTTTAGTAGTTTTCCTATTTTATTTCAAATCAGTTCTAATGTATTTCTGGCTTTAAAAATAAAAGCAAAAATTCATGTCTAAAATTTTTTACGACCATGTTATATGACTATATTTATTAATAAATATATATTTAATATAATTTTTAATAAATTTAAAAATCATGTATTTAAGCGTTAATTCATTCGTTAAAAAAGGATATGCCATTTAAAATCTGTGTCAACATATCAATTTAAAATAGTGCGGTAAACACAGTAAAAGGAGGCCTAAAATTTTTTACGACCATGTTATATGACATATTCTTTCTTATTTGTTACACGACGTTTCTTATATTCTCATTATTTCTTATATTACGTTTTATGCGACGTTCGTGTGAGAAGGAAGGTGCACCTTAGAATTCACGAAATACGTGGTTTGGTGATCTCGGACTTGAAAAAGCTTGACAAAATCTTTATTTATGCTCTTGGACACTTATATACAAAAAGTATGCTCCATTTTATTAGAAACTGACAAGAGAGAGCATAATTTTCTAGCAAACCTCGTATGAATAGGTATCCTCTTTCCCATTGCTATATCCGAGAATAAACTTATAACTAGTCAACGCAAACATACTCTTATACTGGTTTAATAGTTAATTTCCCTTTACTCCGCCTTCCCCGACTCGGTAACATTTGATTCATTTAACTGAGCCTTCGTAGGTTCAGATATCAGATGGCTTCTGATTAATGTTTACAGAGACATTCGCTTGAGAACTAGATGATAAATGGTACGTAATTTTCACATCCGCCATTCAAGTCGCTTCAATCACAATTTGGGACAGCTTATTTCCACCGTTCCTGTTGCAGTTGGATATTCTTCTGTGTCGTAGCCATGGTAACTAAAGTAAGCACTTAAAAAGAGTTTTACCTTCATTAGCTGGTCAAGCCGGAACAACAACGTTTAGCAAAGAGACTTTTGCTACGAGATAAAGCACGACAAATGTCAGAACATTTTTTAAGTGTACACATGATTATTTAAAAACAATAATTTTAATAATAAGTTTGATGTGTTCTGTCTTAAAAGCACGCTTCTGAAATGGTTCTCTGTCGAAGTTCAGGACAGAAGCTTTTACTTAAAATTTCAAGTAAACGCTTTCCTTAATATAGCATTATTCGATGGTGTAACGAATCGGATAATACTTAATTAAAATGATCAACCAAAGTAACTGTGTACATATATATTGTAGAGTCATTAGGTTTTTCGAAGCAAGAAATTTGAAAAATGTGCAATGACGCTAACCTGGACCTCTCGAATACGCGCCAAGTGTGATACCGTTACACACGAAGGCATGCTGGAAGGAGGCTTCTAAGGGGCGACTGGGCACTACTGGATCCAATCGCCGAATCCTGGTGGAGAAGAATTATAATCCACCACCTTTTAGTTTGTTAGTTCGAGCGCCACTGTAGAATCGTTAGATTTTTTTTATGCTAGGGATTGAAAAATCGGCAATGCCCTTCCAGGAACTCGAACCTGGACCTTTCGAATACGCGCCGAGTGTTCTATCGTTACATCACGAAGGCATGCGGAAAGGAGGGAGAATGTACCTTATAATCTAATACATCTGATATTTTCAAATCTTACGTAACAAACTTTTCAACTTCTTTTAAAACACGAACGGTAAAGCAATTAATTATGCGACACTGTATCTTTTTTAAACAAACCGCGTTTTAGTTAACTTCATTAATTCGGTCGTGACATTTTTCAGCATGCTCAAAACTTTGCCCTCGATTTTTAAACTATTTCCTGATGAGCTGCGGGGCTGAAATTTTGTACAAACACTCAATTGAGTAGGGCAACAAAACTTAGCGAAGCGAAATGTACAAAATATTAGTTGTATTTTTTAATTAAATGCTGAAACGATATTTCGCAGAAACTTTTGTTTATTGGGGAAACTTAAATAATTTTACTGTTTGCATCATCAGATAGAGTTGAAAACAATCTTTGAAATGAAGTTGATATGAGATTTTAAAAGTAATTTTACAATTAACTCTAAAGGGTTTAATGGTAACAAAAGACTAATAATCCTCTCTACAGAATTCACCTTGTAAGACCCTTCTGGTCTATCTAATGTAACCGCTGAAATACGTGTAGAAACCACA
This sequence comes from Stegodyphus mimosarum, assembly GCA_000611955.2. Lineage (NCBI taxonomy): Eukaryota > Metazoa > Arthropoda > Arachnida > Araneae > Eresidae > Stegodyphus > Stegodyphus mimosarum. Next base: position 3,082 of record KK119916.1, on the reverse strand, counting down.
CAGGATCACTAGACAGGAGAAGGGTTAAAAGAACCCTTTATTAACTCTTAAAATTCACAATGCGTCGACTTGATTCCAACACTCTACGCCTGCCTGGGGCGGTAACTCAATAACAAGAACTAAACTAAAAATTCGAAGATATTAACAAGTAGTAGAATTACGCTACACCGCTCAGATAATCCTATTTTCTAAAACAGCGTCGAACACCTAGTGGCAGCCAAGTAATAGCTGTTACGTCACGTTAACCAGCAATAAATGCCAAGTAGACGCTCACGCTACAAGAGATACAGTGTTCGCCCACACGC
>KK119915.1:48272-79670 GCA_000611955.2 Stegodyphus mimosarum | reverse complement strand
TTTTTTATTCTTAGCTCATGTTTCTGCGATGCTTTAATCCAGAGATATCAAATTTTGAAATTTTATCACTGTTGATTTGGCTTGGAACTTAGGCCTAGAACGGTAACCACGTGGTGGCTCGGCGGCACCCTTCCGTCGGAGCTTCGACTTGGGTTGTCAGCAGATTGCAGCAGCCTGGGTATCCTTAATTCTGGCACAAAGACACTAATATCTTCGGAAGTAATAGTCCCATACACACAATTCACATACCAATCGATGCAGAATGACTTCGTGCACACTTTGATATGATTGTCACTCGGTTATTTGCTTTATTTCCGCCGATGTATACAGATTATTGCGGAGCAACAAGAAACGCGTGCTATCTCTCTCTCGAGCGGCTGCGGTCTAGTAACATAATTGTACAGACGCTAGGCTATTTCGAAGAAGGAGACATGAAAAATGTGCAATGCCCTCGCCAGAACTCAAGCCTCAGATCTCTCGAAATACTCGCCGAGCGTGCTAACCATTATTCTATAATGATTATTTTATTTTAACCAATTATTTTTAATTTTTCTTTCCTTTCCCTCCTGCCGGTATATGAATTTGTTATGACGTAGACGGAAATCTAAACGTGTTTCAGAAGCATATTTAAGCTGCGTTTCAAGAGTTTTAAAAGAGTGGTAGCAGACTTAGTTCCGAGTTTATGCTGCGTGTTTGAAATTAGCTCTCTATTCGGTGTTACACAATCCTCAGTTTACACTGATATTTCTAGGCTCGGCTAAACTGTGAGCAGCTAATTTAGCGTTTAGTTTTAAGTTTAGGAGCCAGTTGTTAGATATCTTAGTCGTTATATATTAGAAATTTGTTGCATTCTTATTTTCTTGTAAATTTACGTTACCCACAAGTGGTGGTGATTTGTGAGCACGAAGTGCGTGCATCTGTTTCATTTCTTTTAAATAAAAAGGTTATTTAAAACCTTTCTTCTGCAGTATTTATTCTTCACACCATAGCGAGAATTCGCTGCTTCATCTTCTACATAGAGTCCAAGTTGTATGCTACCAAAGAGAACCCAGAAACTCTAACATCCCGAAGGCATGCTAAGAAGGCAGGAGAAATACATTTTATATTCCCCTTTTAAAGGGCAACTGGGGGTTAGGGGACCCAATCGCCAAATCCTGGTGGTGGAGAATCATCATCTACCACCTTTTTTTTAATTCGGGCGCCACTGTAGAAACATTAGGTTATTTCAAAGCAGGAGACATGAAAAATGTGCAATGCCCTCGCCGGGACTCGAACCTCGGACCTCTCGAAATATGCGTTGAGCGTGCTGTCCATTACATCACGAAGGCATGCGAAGAAGGCGGAAGAAATACCTTATAGATGAAGGAAGGGTTCGTAGCGTCCTGGAGGCATTAGGTCGCATATCATTTTCCTTCTACGTAATTCTGAAGTAACAGAACAAAAGGTATCGTTAACGTTACCTATCGAAACACTTTTAACAGTACTGAGTTTGGTCATTCGAGCATAAAGGAAGTTTCATTCGTATTTATTACTAGCTGCCGTGAAAAAAATGTTGCTCAGAATATATCCTTATGGGCCGAAAATTTTAGATTGATGAGTTCAGTATTGAAAAATAAATCCCTATATGTTGTATGAACTGTCCGAAGATTAAATAGTGTTGAGACCACGAAGTCAGATGCAGAAAACATCGGCTACTTAAGTAATACAGTAACCGCCTTAGTAGAAGTCGCCAAATTTTCAGAATGTGCCAAAGAATGGCAAATATTCTTCCGGTTGATAACAATCCTTCAGTTAAGGGAATCCGCCGTTTCCGTATGCGTTCTTTTTTGTTCTATTCCAGCGGTTTTTATAAACAAATCCTGATGACTTGTGGTTTAAACTTAGCGTTAAAATATGAATTTGTACAATTTGCGAGCAATGGGAGAAAGTGGGGTAAATTTGCAGAAATTTGCCGAAAATTCTCTAAGACACACAGCGAGGAAATGCGTTTCCTAGACAGCTATCGAGGATTGCACGAAGCCGAGTCTCCTCAATTCTCTGGTGTTTTTTAAGCGAAAACAAATCGCTGCGTACTCCGGAAGAAGAATAACGCAAAAAAAAGAAAGAAAGATTTGAAGAACGTAAATGCTTTACTTTTTAATGTATTACTTAACCCATATTTAATAATTCAAATTGCTAAAGTACGTTTTCTTTCCTATGCTGATAATGTTTGCCGATTTACGATAAATACCGAGAGTTTGGATCTTACTTTGAAAAAAGCTCGAAAACCTCCAAGTGGCATCCAATAAGTAACTTTTACCTTCTCATCTGTAAAAAAAATCGTAAAATTGCATCAAGGTGGTTGCGATAATATACACTGAATCGTGGAAGTTCGGTCATTTCACTATGCATTTCAGATCGTAATGAGAAAATTACAGTTTCAGCCCTAAAGATCTTGACTGCTGAATGATTCAAACAATATGATTAAAAAAAATCGAAATTTTTTGTAGAATTCTAATTTAAATATATTGCAGGATACTTTTCATGCGAAATGAATCGAATTTTCATTCCCTTGGTTGGTTTGGTTTGCGTCATTATGGCAAAGCCTCGAGGGCTATTTACCTAGGCGGATGGATGCCTTCGTGGAGGACTTTCTAAGGGACACTGGCTCGTGTACACGTTACGCAGGTTATAGGTTATGGAGGACGGGGAAGCCTGGTGCCTAGCATAGGTAAACAGGCGTATGTCCCACGCCCTTCCCTATCTAGTGGAAACAACTCCGTGAAGCCCCAAGAGGCTGCGTCGGGAGTTTATTGAGACATGAAAAAGGCTATACGTGGCTAGACAAAGGCGCTCGTTTTTTGTTTTACAGATTTAGAGAAAGACTTAACAGATATGGCAAGGAAACAAAAAAGGTACACGTTACACACGGGGAACGCGCCCATGCAGCCATCTCGTTCGCGGGACTGGAACTTCGGACCGAACTACCCGTATTCAGCGACTTTACCGCTCGGCCGCTGATGGGTCTTAATTTCGTTGGAGAAAGATTATGATTATTTGAACACTACAAAGCACACGTGAGCTATCTACTTAAGTAGAGGAATGCTTTCGCAGGTGTCTTTCCAAGAGGAACTGACTCGCAGTGTTCAGTATTTTTCAGGGCCATCTCTAGATATTTGGTCACCCGGTGCACTCGCTATAAATCCTAAATTTGAATGCACGTCGTCTATTTACATTCTCAGTGTTTTGATGCTCCCCAAGTTCTGCCGCCCAGTGCCTCCCCTACATTCTAAAAATTTTGTTATCCCTAAATTTTGCTTCTCTAAATTCTTAACATTTTGCAGCCCGCGCACAGTGGTTGCACGGTCTCTGGCGCTGCCCTTCGTGGTTTTAACAACTCAGCCACTGGCTGGCCGTCTCTAGACAAAGAACTACTTCCGTTTGTTCTTATGACAACTTCATTAATGCAGAACCTTCAGTTTAGGCTATAAGAATGTATGAAAAAATTCGGAATTAGTTAAAAGATATTGTTTTCGAGGCTAAATGACAAGGTATTTATGTCTTGCATATTTATAAACGGCATACGCTGTTTTGTACATTTAAGCAATAAAATCAAATAATATGCTAAACATACTACAGTATGCACATTTAAAACCCACCAGGTAAAATTTTCAGCCAAAAATAAAATAAATAAATAAATAAAATAATATACTAAACAAACCGCAGTATGCACATCTAAAGCCCACCAGGTTTCTTTTCCAAACCCTGTAACATTACTAAAGGATGACCGACACAATCCGTTCTGATGAGAATATTTTATTTTATTCATAGCATTTATCATTATTAAAGGATAATTCGCAGTTCAAGCACATTTAGATCTCCGTATACAAAGCAGAAAAATTAATGAATGATAAGGAAAAAAGTCAGTTACTTTAAGACATACATGCAATTCATTTGAAACTACCTCACTATAACAGGCGAAGCGCGATATCTCCAATATATGCATTCAAGAAACAACGAACATGGAAGAAAATATTCTAATTATAAATCATGCATGAATGAATGAATAGGAAAAAGTATATTCTATTTTGGGATTTATATCCTTGAAAGTAATTCATGCCTGATGTTTTGTATGAATGAGACTGTGAAATATTTCCTAAAGAAATAAAAATGGTTTTTCTCTTGAGCCATTAATCCTCGAAGTTTTTTTTAAAAAGAATAATGATAAGTGAATGTATATTCCAAGTAATTCATGGAAGCAATTTCAATACAATTCGGACCAGTGAATTAATCTATCGCTCAAAGATATTCCTCCTTTGACGTTAAAAACTTCATCTCCGACGTTGCACAATTTTTTCCTGAAATTATCGAAATCAGTGTGGCAATGATTAAATAATTCAATTTTCTAGTACTTTCTTAATAGAGTCTTGATTTTCGATACTACGTTTTTTGCTATCACAACATATTACAGTCTTTATCTTTTCACAGTTTGCAATAAATGAATTCCCATTTAGCATATCTGGTTTCACCCTCAAAACATTTAATATATTTATTATATAAGTTGTGTTGCATACGTTAGATACACTTGAGTAGAATGGCTGGCATGATAGCATATGTTTTACCCAAATTTATCGGTATTCTTTGTTTACAGGATTTCTTTCACTGGGACCTACCAGCGGCCGAGCGGTAAAGCTGAACACTGATTGTTCGACCTGGGTTCAATTCTAGGCGAATGGGCTCTCTGTATAGACGTTTCCGTGGGTTTTCTCCATGTACAACGCGGATACGAGCCGGTTTCTCATACATGGAGAAAGCCAGGAAACCAATCATGCACCTAACCCGTTTGTCTGGGATCGGACATCCTGTATTCAGCGGTCTTAACCACTCAGCCACTGGCTGGGCGTAAACTTTAAGGGAACTTGGTAGCTCTAGGTTTAAACTTCTCAGTTTAATCAAAAGGTATAATGTGACTTTGCGTGGATTTAATAAATGGCATTACTTTAACCTTTCTTCGGAGATCACGTACATGTGTCTCTGGCATTCACTATCCCAATTAACGCTCCAGGAATTTTAATTCACTTCGGAAATTAAAAACTTAGTGTTTAATGGAGACTGATAACTATTGCCTGATTATTTCATCTGCTACTTGAATGCTTAGTCAATAACAAAATTATAAATGAAAATGATTAACGAAACCTTAATCTCTACAACCTATATGAAAAGAGTTAAGCAGAAGTTCGATAAATTGAATGTTAATCGAAGTTAAAAGGGTTACTTGGCCTTGTGGGGGGAACCGCTGAAGTTAAAACTGGGTTCCAATCCCAGCGAACAATGCGGATGCATGAACGTTGAGTGGTTTTCGGACAGTAATATTAATAATATCATCTAAATGAAGAGGTCCATTTCCTTTCGATGCCATTATTCTATATGCCAGTCAAGGAATAACTGCGAACAGGAGAAGCGGGCTTGTTTTACGAAAAAATAATGAATATTAATGGATTAAAAGTTATTCGTAAGAGAAATAACTAATTTACAACGTATCTCCGTCCCCAAATGCTACAGTGTATCGCAGATTCATCATTTCTTTCAAGATGCTATTATGCTTTTCAGTTGGAAACCATTATCGCATCCCTTCAAGATTATGAGGAAGATACTTGTGCAATGCCAATTCGCGAGCTTTATTATTATACAGAACTCTATATTACATTACTATATACTATATAATTCTATATTACTATCTCTCATAACTTATTATCTCTCGTTGTGACACAAGGGACAATGGCGTTTACAACGTTGTTCTGCCGTGAAAACTAAACCGGCAAGACGTCACGTCTTTCAAGATGAAAGGCCGTCTTTAACCAGTGTTCCACAAGTGCGGCAGTATGCAACAGTGTGCAAGTATCCTACAACAAGTACACTGTCTATTTGCAATTCTGCTTCTGCACTAGTGTGAACAGGAATTATTTTACTTTGTAATAGTCATATTATAAGAGTTTTTTTTACCTCTGCATACTCTTAAATATTTTATTTTCCGATCGTTTTCACCCCGACCCAATTTCCTTCAGAAAGTCTCCCGCTGAGGTGTTTATCGTATTAGGTAGACAACCCTTGCGTACTTTGCTTTAATGTTTCGATCAACCAAATTAATAAACCTTTGCAATAATAACTATTGAACATTCACATTGTCAATAAAAGCGCAGTTCTGAAATCCGTCAGCCCATAACCGTACCCAACCCTCTGACAGCGGGTATAAAATTTATAAAAGCAAAAAAAAATTCATATTTCTTCCTGCGACACTGATCGCAGTTGAAAACCCAGTTTCTGGCGAACCGATAAGAACGCTCCTCTGCATGTATTCAGAATAAGAGGCGAATGCTTTATTTATTACGAGTGTTAATGTTCTTCCCAATTTCTTCTGCTTAAAATGATCCTCAATTAGTTTTTTTTTCCTACCTAAGTTATAAAGTAAACAGAATAATGATGAAGTCGTAAATTAAACATAATGATATTTTGAGTGATGAGCTTTTTCACGTAATGAGAGCACAAACTAAACCTAATGATGATGTTTTGAGGTAGAAATACTCAACATTTTCAGATAATAAACACATATTTTGTTTAAAAAAAAAGAAGGACAAAAAATTTCCACCACCACCTGCTTCACATACATGTCTGGTTTACGATTCACATAATTGTAAAATGGGAACTGCAACAGCTTCCATTTTCCAAACAGAAAAATAGTATGGGAATGCGGAGATGCTGATAATAAATAATAAATTAATAAAAATGTAGATGCACGTAATCAAATTGCCAAAGGACTGTAAGTAAATTCAGTTCGGACCTGAAATCCACGTTATTAAAGACAAGTTTGCAAATCTCATTCTCTTAATTTAGGACAAAATACAAGTAAGTCGTTTTAATCTAATACTAAATATCTAACTCTCTAATTCATATCATGTAAGATTCAATTCGTTCCGAATAAGCAGATTAGAAGACAGACGGTTAGATTAGATAATTTGAATACGGCAAAGCACACGAGAGCTACCTGCCTGAGAGGTGCCTCCATAACAAAGTGACCACAGTTTCTGGCCTTAGTAGCGGCCGATGGCAGATGCCCGCCACTCGGAAAAAAATGTTTAATTTTGGAATTATTTAATTTTTAGCTTTTAGTGTCCCATAAATAAATATTTCATTTAGGAATATTACATATGCGTCTATGAGGTCCATGTCCAAGAGGAAAACAAAAGCTTGGGAAAATTTGTCATAGACAAACTTTCAAACGACTGCTTATCCATGTATCAGAGCCAGAAATAAATTATAACAAACGTTTTTTGTAATAATTGAACGTTGAGCTCGCAGATGTGCTTTGCATATCTCCTCACACTTCTTTAGAGACTGACAACAAAAACCAAATGAAAGATCTCAACTACAGCAATTTGAAATGAATGACCCATCTTCGATGCACTGTCGCATTTGGTTGGTTGCTTTTTCAATTATGGCAAAGCACACGAGGGCTATCTGCCTAAAGGGAGGGATGCCTTCGTGGAGGACTTTCGAAGGGAAACTGGCTCGTATACACGTTACACATGGGGAAAACCACGAAAACGCCCATGCAGCTGGCCCGTTCGCGGGATTCGAACCTCGGACGAACTACCAGTGTTCAGAGTCTTTACCGCTCGGCCGCTGGTAGGCCCTGTCGCATTTCAGATGAGGTATATAGCGAAAGAGACTCTTCTTATTTAGAATGCTAAATAATTTTCACAGTATTAAAAATCTTTCTACGCAACATTTTTTGGAATAAATACTATTCTTCACAGCGATGTCAGATAAGTTGAATAAATCTGAATTGGGTTTCTTGCATTTTCTTTTATTCCTTATCGTGGGTATGGAATAACGGCTCTCTCTGCTCCCATTATTGCAACAGAAAGTATTCTACGAATCTGGCTGAATACATTTAGCAATATTTGACTGTACTTCCTCTAAGTTGCTTTTGAAATTCAAATATAACAGAAATAACGTATTAGCAATGTTTATTTACACCTAAAATAGGTATCTGATAATTAGCCTATATCATACATTTGCTGCACTCGTAATTCTCTTTTTACACGACAGATGCGTTCCTGGAGGAAATGTATAAAAAAGAAATTTCACCCATGGAAGTAAAGATGATTTTAGATCTAAAAAACTAACAAAAATAATTAAAAAGAAACCATCTGAAAATGTTCTTTTTATGCTTATTATTTTCTTTCAACAAAATACACAAGTAATGAATATGTATACTGTGAATTTGCATTTGAAATGAAAAAATAAAATTCTTCATGGGGAAGGGGAATCTATCACATAACAAGATTTTTTTCATTTTCACTTTCGAACAATACACTGTACATACGTCTAGAATATGACTGCTATCACTAGAAATGATGTTCTTCCTCCATTAATGAAATTCTTTCTGCGATTTCTTGGGCGGTATTAGCAGGAGTCTCCTGTGGTGCTGACATTTCACCGGTTTTACGAACGAATAGTTACGTTCGTATTTCGGTAAGGCCATTATACAATTCTATGTAAGGGACTGTCAAGAACTTCAGCGAAGTGGGGATGCTCTTCAAAGCGCTAATTGTTGTGCAATCAATCTGTTCGTGCGTATGCTCCTACTACGCCGTAAGTACTTATTTTTAATTCTCCGGCTAAATGACACGAATAAAAAGAAAATGAAATATGTATTTTGAATTAGAAATCAGATGTGTGTGAAAAGTTTCGCGTAGAACCAGAATTAGTTGTCGTTAATTACATAAGTGTTAAATTTACGCAGTTCCCATAAGATTGTAAGTAATAAAGTTTATGTGAAATTCCCCTTACAGTTTTCTCTTACTCTTAAAAAAGCTATACAGTTTTCATTTCGGTTTGGGTTATTTAAATTTACAGAAGCTGCAAGCCTTTTTGCACATAAAAAAGAACGAAACTTTGATAAAATTTCAGCAGTTTTCGATAGCCGACGGAATTTAAATAAAATTAACAGGCATCCTAGTGAGATTAAAAATTCGTATTAGAACTGTCACTTCCGAAAAACGTAAGCATGCTAAATTTAATTTAGAAATAATATTTTGTGTTGTATGAATTGAGAAACTCATACACTCTCTATCTGGATGTCTTCAAAAACAGATTTTAACCTAAAATTCATAACTTACCTTAAATCATCAGCATTAAAAACGGTCTTACAAGCACGTTAATCCATAGTGCATCAGACAAATTCCTGTTTCCTAATCTCGGCATTTCACAATCAGCAGAAAAACTGAAATGAGAAATTTTCACCAGCTGCCACAAGGCTTTGCACCTGTGTAAATAACCCACATGCCGGGCCACGTGACCTGATAAAGGTGCCATTTTACCATGCTTTCTTTTTATTATCAGGAGATACCATTAAACCTCGAACATTTCTTGAACTTTTGATGGGATTTCGCATTCGCGTAATAAGAGTTACACTTTTGGGCTTGCTTTAAAATGTTTTTCCTATAAAAATGAAAATTTCTACATTGGATATTTTAAATTCATTTCATGCATAAAAACCTTTTTATTCCTTTTTACTAACGAAAGTTGTAAGCATATGCTTGTTTGTATACGCAGTATATTCTTATCAACGTTCGCACTGTTAGTCTGAGTCTGTCTGTATTAAAATATTGCAGGCCGTGGATCGGATTACGAATTAGAATAATTTCATAGAAAGAAGAGAATGATTATTATCAATATATACATAACGAAATTCTGATCTTCATGCTAAATATCTTAAAATACGGATATTATGATCTTTACATGCGATTCTCATTTTTAAATGGTCTATTTTTCGACGATCCTCTCTTTTGACTTTCTTCATTAATATACAGAAGTCAAATATTCAACAGGTAATCTGCTTTTTTGACATATATTTTCATGTTCCGTAAACTTAAAGGTTAAACATCAAAGCTTAATTTTTTAGATTTTATTACTTTATATCTTATTGGCTACTACTCAGCCGGCTTTCGGTAGCTAATTACAGCTGATAATTTTTCTTCCACAATAAGTCATTATACAAAGTAATGCACACTAAAATAAAATATAATTGGATTATTGAGACAAATCATGTTCGGGCTATCTGGATATGGGGAAGAATTTCTAAGGAAAGCTGTCTTTTTTATTTACCTTATGAGGAAAATAAAGGAAATTTATATAACTTCTCATTTAATTTCAGAAATGAAATTCAAAACGAACTATCAGTATTTCGAAGCTTTAGCCACTCACCCAGTGGATGCCAAACGCCAAACTAAATCCAAGTAAAATATTCATTTGTCTTTGTTATTACACTTTGATCTCAGCCAAAATGCCGCAAAATGATATCTTTTCTATGGAAGCTCTGGAAAGTAAGTTGCAACATCAAGGACCTACTGCAACTTGCAAAGCTGAAATTCGGAAATACTTTATGAATTTCAGTAATTCGGAATATTTTAACTTAAAATGCTCAGTAGCTGTCCAGAATGAAACAAAAGAGTAAGGCAAGCAAAACTTAGAAGAAGAACTCTTTAGTTAAACTAACAAATCTCTGATCATTTTACTGGACTATTGAGTACACATGAAATATGTTATTCAGCTGCTGCACGTATTCGTAAAAGACGTAAAATATATTAAGTACATTTTTTGGGGTTATAAGTCATTTAGAAATTAGGAAAAAAAAAGAAAAAAAAAGATTCGATGCGTTTTGATGACTTTTAATTTTTATATTTTTCTGATTCCTAAGCTGCAAGTTGTCAAATACAACTGGCAAACTGCCAAATGAATCGGAATCATTACCCTCATGTTTGAAAGAGGATGGTTTCGTGTTTGATACGCTTTTCAAATTTGACAAGCTCAGAAATTACCTAAAAAATTCACTTTTAATTTATATGTTATGAACTAGCTTTAAAATTTAGCGAAAATATAAATGCCTAAAACAGATATACGGCAACTGACAGCTGTTTTAAAATATTATTGCATAGGCTTATGATCCGCACCTGGTCGAGTGTGTTACCACCGAACAATGACATACTGAACCGGGAACTAACTGCCCCATGTTAATACATACCAATTCCACTTAGAAAGTCTTCCACGAAGGCTGGTTTGGTTTATTTAATTATGGCAAAGCACTCGAGAGCTATCTGCCTAAGGAAGGGATGCCTTCATGGAGGACTTTCTAAGGAAAACTGACTCATATACACTTTACACATGGGGGAAAACCACGAAAATGCCCATACAACCAGCCTATTCGCCGAGATTCGAACACCGGACGAAACTACTAATGTTCAGCGACTTTTCTTCCAGCCGCTAGTGCGCTCCTTTCACGAAGACAACCCACTCCTCAGATAGACAACCCTGGTATGCTTTGCCGTATTCAACTAAGAAAATAAGCAATGAAGCATGGACATTTAATTCGAGATCAATCAATGCAGTGCTTGTTTAGTTGATGATGGAAAAACACATGAAAGGCTATCTGCCTAAGAAAAGGGATGCTTTCGAGAAAGATTTTTAATAGAAAGTGATTCATATTTATGTTACACATTCAGAAAACAACAAAAACACCTACGCTGTTAGTCTGTTTGCCAGAACTATATCGTTTTTCCCATTGTTTTATCCGTACTTTGCTTTTTAGGAATATAGTAGCCTTGCGAAGAGTACTTGATAACTTTTACACTACAAATGTTTAAAACTACTTTTAAAGTTATCAATTTAGTTCCTCTCTACCTCAATGCATTTACTATAGCGATTCATAAAGTACCAGTTTCTAACAAAAAAGTGTTTTATCATAGCTTTCAAACCATTTCTGAAGGGCATCATCTGAATCATCATCGTTACTCTTACTTGAAACACTCGAATACTGCTTTAGTTTTTAAAACAAAAAAAGTGTTAATCGGAGCCAGGTCTGGTGAATACCTCGGTCACATGGTCAAGAACCTGAAATCTACATTGGTAAACAGCCCTCTGGCAGTTATCAGCCTAGCGAATAGGAGCATTATCTTAAAAAAGCATTACTTTCCTGTTGAATTTGCCACACCTTAAACGCTTAATAGAGGTGATTCAACAGGTCAGCATAATTGCACCTATTGCTATGGCATCATGTTACATATAATTAATAATCACTAATCCCCATACATTAAAAAATTGATGTCAAAAAGCTTCCAGGCAAATGTTTGGGTTTTGAGCTCTTGGAAATTTGATAGATCTCCAAAGTTTTCGGTTATACTAATTGATTAAAGCAAAGCACACGATGCCTTCATGTGGGGTGTTTTAAGTGAAACTGGCTCATACCCTCGACTCACGTGGAGAAACTAATTACACACTCTGGTATTGGAGACCAGATCAAAAATATAGTGTTCAGCTATCTTACCACTGAACCGGTGGTAGGCCTACAGAAGTTTCACACAGTAATTTTTACTTCTTTTCTGGGTTATAGTGCTAAAGCGATGTTTTATGTTCTCGCACTGAATAAAATGTTTTAACATTGAAATAAATGAAAATGACTTGAATAAAATGTTTTTAACATTTTTTACCATGCAGAGCAGTTCTTTCGAGTCTTCGGCCCGATGTTTCTTCGTTCTTAGCATCAACGTTCTCAGTATTCATTTGGCGCAGACCACATCCTCCGATTTCCATGCAAGGTGTTTTACACAAATAAAACACTGATGCTGATTTCAGTAACAATCTGGAAACTGTCACTCATGTATTTTCCATCACACATTTAGCTACATCAGCACATTTTTTTCAATAGGCATATCCGCACAGCTGTCTGGTCTGGCATCATCGTTTGAGCGATAACCTCGCTAAGCATATTATACCATATTTTGATGGTGGAATGCAAAAGTGCTATATCATTATATACTGCAATCCTGTGCTCATAAATATATTTTGGCGTTCTTACTTTCTCTGACAAGAACTTAGTCACCGGACAATGCTTGATATTTTCAGCATTACAAGCATCACTGGTTGACGACATTTAAGAGTCAGTCAAAAATAAAGTCATAATAGCTGCAGTTTTCTTTCTAATATTTCTAAAGGATGGTTCAATCCTTTCATTACGTTTCGCCAACGTGTCACTTTATACCTAGGCTTAGAGTTTCTTAAACTTCCCTCTTAGAAATATTCGATATTAATTAAAAACCACATGAGACTATTAAACAGATAAATTGTTCGTCAGACAGTAAAGCATTTAAAGTACATTTATGAGACAGAAATAAAGGCGAGAGCTTTAGAAAGTATGCGTGCCATTAGCTTTATTTAATGAAATCTCATTTGTTTTCTACGTAATCCGTGAAGAAGTTTAATTGGCTTCATTTTCATTTGTCATTTTTGATAAAGCCCACGAGCCCTTTCTCTAGCAGATACACATTGGTGAGGGAATTTTAAAAGAAAACTGGCTCGTAACAATGATTTCCACCTCTTCGGTTTCGCTCGAAAACTCCGATTTTTAATGCACAGCTCTGCATTACGGTTTTATGAATTGAGTCCCCAGATCGAATTACATATTAAGTTAGATTGTCTGAATATGACAAAGCACGCAAGGACCATATACTTAAAGAAAAGGGAAGCCATAGTGGAAGATATTCTAAGGGAGACCGATCCGCATTAATATTATACTTGGGGAAAACACGAAAACCATGCGCCTGAATTCGAACCCTGGTAGTCAGCGGTATTCAGGGGCGTACCGCTGACTACCAGGGTTCCATCATATTCAGCGGTATCCATCAGTCAGGCGTCCATGTTATTAGCGTCATTAACAAGTGTTAGTTTGTTGTAAGTTGCAATCAGTTCCTTCTTATTAGTTTTTATGGATTTCAGATTTGGTTTTCAGTTCAAGTATCAATGAAAGGTGGAAAAAAATGATGAAAATAGAAATGAAAAAGAGGTGGGGTTAAGCTTCACCGAGATTTACTGTAGTTTACCAAAGTTAAAATTTAATAGAATGTTTTAAAAATCACTTAAATAATTCTTAACGGAATAAAGTTTAGCATTTAAAGATCCGCTGAATTCTGATGTTATGGCACCAGTTTATAAAAAATCGAAATGGCTATAAATCCCTCTATTATATGTAAAATTGTAGGGATAATTAGCTTTCCAGAGCTTTCTTTGTTATTCATTTGCAAAAGTTGTACATGTGTGAGTAGAGGAGGGGGGGAGTCGGAAGCAAAGAATGTATTTGTAATTTGCTTTGCCATCAATCTCTCTATTATATGTAAAATTGTAGGGATAATTAGCTTTCCAGAGCTTTCTTTGTTATCCATTTGCAAAAGTTGTACATGTGTGAGTAGAGGAGGGGGGGAGTCGGAAGCAAAGAATGTATTTGTAATTTGCTTTGCCATCAATCTGAATTACAAATCTGGCGGAATAGTTAATGTATTAATACTCCGCACGTATTGCTCACCTCCGCTTCCATATTGTTAGCGTCATTTACTAGTGTCATTTTGTTAGAAGTTACAATCAGTTTATTCGCATTAGTTTTCAGGAATTTTTGTTAGTTTTGACTTCGAGTGTACGTGGAATGTAAAGGAAGATAATGAAAATAAAAATAAAAGAGTAGTAGTGCCGAGCTTCAACGAGATTTACGAAGATTTACAAAAGGTGAAAACATTTTTGTACGCCCAAAGTGGAAGCAGGCAGAGCTTGAAAGCATTTGAAATACGGAAAAGGTGTATTTCCATTTGAAGCAAAGGACGATGTGCGGTTTATTTCTTTCTTTCTCTCTTTTTTTTTGATTAAAATTGTATTTTTACTGTAGTAATGTCAAATTGAATAATTAATATTAGTTACTTACAGAATGTAGTATTTTCAGTACGTAGTAATTAAATTATTGCTTGAAAAAAAGATGTTACTGTAAGATAAATTTTCCAATTCTAAGAGATATTTAGCAGGATATTTTGAAAATGACTTAAATTATTCCTCAAGAAATAAAGGTTAGTTCGCAAGGATCCGCTGAATTCTGATTGTATGGCACCAATTCTTTAGGAAATCGAAAGTGGGGGATTTGCTTAGAAATCCCTCTATTTTATATAAAGTTGTTGAGGGTAATTAGGCTTTTGGGAGCAGAAAACGTGGAAAATTAACTTACCCATTTACTAGATGGATTTCCTGTCTACTTACAAGAGCACATACAAAGTATTATAATAACCTCTTAAAAACTGATAAGGTTTTCTATACATTCATAGACGCATTCTTTATTCTATTTATTCAGGATTTTGTTACAAGTTGTACAGAATACTGCTTCGATAAAAAGATTCTAGTACAATATAAGATAGGAAAAGCAAATATGTAAATTTATAACACTAACAGTTGGAGAAACTACAATCGAGATCATTAGAAATCAAAGGTCTAAAGAAAAACTGGGTCGTTCTCAAAAAAGTAAAATCAAAAGATTTATATCCAATGTTAAATTAAATGTGTCATAAATTTAAAGTGTTATGAAGAACATTTCATTAATGTCGCTGCAAAGTACAGCGTTTCTGAATCCACCAAAGAAGCTTATCAAAACATGCTACATTCTGTTTTATCAGAATTCTTGTCCAATTGACGAATAAATTTTGAATTAATCAAAAATCCATTTCAGTATATATCAGCATATACAGATTTTAGCTGAAATGGATGCATTATGCTCATCGGGTTTAGTTTATGCTTTAGTGTAATTCTAAATTTATTAATAACTTATTTATGCTCAAAATTTAGATATAAAACTGTATACCTAGTTGTAGTAGAGAAACGAAAGTATACTGCATCGTAATTTACATTTCAATTCATAATGCCGCAAAATTGACGAAGATAAAGGACTATGTCCCAAAGTTTGATTAAGTGTTTTATTAAGACTGTAATACTGTTTGAATATCAAAGGCAGTTTGAATATTAAAAAAAATAAATTGTAGAGTATCTTTTAATTTTCTAACCCATTATTTTAAGTTAAAGTACCTTTCGTTTCAATTCTCATTTAATTTCCTTCCAGAATGTAAATTTCCAAATTAGGTAGAACGAAAGAAGTATTTAAAGAACGGTTTTAGAGGGTGAAATCAGAGCATGTTCTGCCTGCTTGAAGACCACGTTGCTAACTTTGATTCTCTAGCGATTAGAATTGTGCGGCGTTGAGTTATTCTTGCCATTAGGCTTGTTTACGCCGACTTCGCGTTAGAGCCAGCTTGCGCGATAGTTAAACTGTTAAGCCGTTAGGCTATACTTAACTTCATCAGTTTTTAACTTATTCATTACCTTTTGAATTAAGCTAAAAGTGTTGGTTCTGTAAGCACGAGTTGGTGCCGATTGTTGAACTTTATTTGAGTTAACAAAGGGTTCTTTACATCCTTCTCCTGACTTTGTAGTACTTTAAAAGACTTCGTGATAATTCACCAACAGTCTTCACCTCGTGAACATTTTATGATAAGAATACACGACGTTATAAAATATCCAAGAGAATTCATTGGAATAAGACAAGAGTATATAGTAATTTACATTTTCTGTACATATTACCTATATTATTACCGTATATTTATTTTCTTACTATAATTTACCTTTTCTTCGCAGGCTTCAATACTGTATACCAACCTTTTACAACCCTCTGAATTTACTGGATTTGTTTTTCATTTATAAAATTAGAATTTGAACAGCTTATGACCCCATTACGTAAGTTTAATTGATTTAATAACTATTTATAGAAGAACGATGTTCTTTCGAAAATATTTCGAATAGCTGTTTTTCAGCTAACTCACTGTCCAGTCTTTTTTCACAAAAAAGTATAAAATGACTCATTTTCTGCACACTTCATTTTCAAAAATAAAGTTGTTTCTAAATCATTTTAAAGTAAACCAAATTTCCAAGTTAAACTTATTCTGTTACGTAAATCATATAAAGAAAATAATATGTATTTGCAATTACAGAAAAAAAATAATCCTTCCCCACTCCCAGGACTTAGATAATCGACACTGTGATTTTCTTCCTTTATTACTTTTGGCAAAAACGCATCATTTTTTACAGAATGATAAAAATTCACTTCCGATGTGTTATTAGGCTACTTTGTAATGAACTGAAATCTCTGATGTTTCGACTTTTGTCATTTGACCCACTTTCAGAGGAATCTTATAGTAAATAGCTTAAAAGAGATTTAAATTTTAATTGATACAAACCATAAAAGAAGCAGGCACATCAAGGAGATCTCTGTAGGGAAGAGATTTCGTTGCTTACTACTTTTTTTGCTTATAAATATACTGAGATCATTGTTTATATTATAAAGCGTCAGATATTCAATTGTGCAAGAGACTGAAATAAGAGAGCTCTGGCACTTCTTTTATGTAACTGACACAAAATTACAGCAGAAATACTTCGGATCTCGAAAATTTTATTTTAATAATAAATGAGCCTTAAAAACATCTGAATGCATGCCTGTCTTTCCCTGGGAAACAAATTCTTTGACGGAGGTCGAGATTTTTAAGGACAGAAAAGCTCTGCCCACATGGTAACCGTTTATTCTTCGGAAATTGCAATAAATTTAGGGAAGCGGATAAATTTTTCATTCCTCCAAAATACTAGACGTAATCACCCTGATCGCGTAAGAGCACTTGCAGACTTTTTGGAATGATGTAACCAAACAAGCGAAAGGAAAATTCTCATTTATACAAAACTTTTATTTTATTCTAAGCTTACGGATGAACCATCGAATTCAGGGGAAATTCCCCATCTTCATCACATTCTCCTTTAAAGCTAGAATTATATCTTCAGGAGATCGTGTCCAGAAAGTATTCAACTCTTCTCGCTTTGTTTTAATACTTATATATCTCCATTAAAACTTTCCATATCTTCATACTACTTTTAGAATTCTATTTGTTCTCATTAGTGACTCTTTTACCGTGGTACGTTTTTTTTTAACTAGTGACTGGAAGAAGAATGATCTTTGTTTCTGTGATCCTTTGAATTAAAACATTATATTGTATATTCAGGGCTTAAATTCAACTGAAACCCGGCTGAGATAGTTCTTGATCTTAAAGTGAAATTGTAACTCCAGCGAAACCCCAAATAAGACGAGCTCCGTTATTTAATTTTATTATTTATTATTAATTTAATAAATTATTATATTTTATCAATTCCCTTACATTTTATTAGATTTTAATTTCAATTGTTTAATTATTCGAAATATTAATTATTTTGTTCCTTTAATTATTTATTATTTAATTATTTTTTACTTAATTAGTTATTTTATTTATTTATTTTTATTCCTCTTTCCTGACGGCCTAACATAGTGATCCGACATTTCCAAATTCAGAAATGAAGCCCTGTAAAGCGTATATTTATTTTTTAATAGGGAGAAAAATAAGAAAACATTGATTAGAAAAACTGTGATTGATACCTCGTCGTTTCGGTTAAGGAGGAGCGTATTTAGCATATTTATACCGAATCACTTTTTAAAAACGCGTAAAGTATTACGACTGACATTTAGAATAAGACTATCTATAAAAGGGGTACTCTCATTTAATTAACTTTCTCCCATAGAAAGCATAATTGTATCCCTGTTGTTTATTTTCGATGACCGCAAATCAACAATAAAGGATACAGGGAGGAGGCTTGAGCTGGTCATCCAGATCCTTTTACTGCAAGTATATTAAAACTAATGTGGTAAATGTAGATGGTAGCACAGTGTAGCCCATTGTTAGTTTGAAAAAAAAAGTCGGTTATTCTGAAACGTGCATGCGTATTTTGAAAAATACATAGCACTTATTTTGAAAGGTGTCATAAATAGAAAGATTTTGTACGTCATTTCGAAACACTAAAATATCATATTTGTCTTTACGTTATTTTGTATTTGTCTAGCCATTCAAAGTTTTTCCTTCGTGTCGTTCGTATAGGATTAGTGTTATTTCTTCTTGAATCACTGATATTTTCAAATGAATATTTCTATAAAAGTTCAGTTTTAGTGTATTATGACTTTTTTTCTATATATCCTTATTTGTTTCTGCAGTTTGCAAAAAGCCGTCTAGACAATTGCTATTAAATCGTAGTATTATTTTGTCACTTCTGACTCTCAGACATGCTTTTTATTGCAACGGCACACAACTATTGTTTTTTTTTCTCGTCTAATTCTTAGATGAAGAGAAATGTGGGAGTGTAAATCTACTAACCCAGAATCAGCTCTTTGGTTTCAGCATTCAATAAGTACTGATGCTTCTGATGCCTTTTTTTTTATATAATACCCCCAGATTATTGTTTATTTGAAAATTATTTAGTTTTTTGATTTCTTCTTTAAATATGTTTAAATGAAACACACATTTTAACTATATTTAAAATATTAATTATAAATTACTAAAGACAACTTGTAAATTATTGCAACTAAAACTTTTAACCTCATGTGGGGACAATCAGCAAGTCTGTCAAGCTAAATGCATATTTATGTAAAAGAACTATATTTGCAGAATTCATACTGCATATTTATCCAAAAGAATAGTGTTTGCATAAGTCATAATGCATATTAATCCATTGTGCAAATACTGTTCTTCTTTGCATGTTATGTTTGTATTCACTATGCAAAAAAGGGTACTACATTTTTTTAAATTCCTCTTATCATTGTTTAGGTCTTATCAATAATATATTGTAACACATTTCATTCTTTCAAATTGGTCTTCAAAGTGGCACTGAGACACACTCACCTATATGTGACGACAAGATTCTCATTTCGAACTCGACAACGATAAAGTCCTTGATTTTTTTAACAGTATTATATGATACGTCAGTTCCTAAGAGAAATATCTGCCTTGAGATTCGTAAAAAAGCACAGCTGACTTCTCCTTGCAGGTGAACTTAGAATAAAATATCCAGAATTCAACTTTTTCATCAAGTCTTGTGCTAGTTGACAGTACAAAAATTTAAGCCACCTTCTCTGTTATTGTTTTACACATGATTTTGAAACGGGCTGCTTTAAGCTGCTTCCTAATTGCTACTATGTACTTAACATGAATCTCGGGTTTATTCTAAATTTCCATATTTTAAATCTGAATCAAAGCAGATCTTGTCTAGAAACAAATTGTAGAAAATACCATAATCTCCATTTTCTGAATCATGATAATGTGTCCAGCGATAATACATAAATGACAGCTTGTTCCTTTTTATCTAACAAGCAAGAGAAAAAATATCACAGATGTTGGTAAACTTTCTACCGAGACAGCAATTTCTGACAAGATTAGAAAAAACCTTTACGTATCCTATTATATCGTTCCATACAATCTTTCTTATCTGAAAGGAAGAGAAAGTTTTATTTATTTATACAAATGCCAGACTTTTGGCCACTAAGCCATTAGCCTTGATCTTGCTTTCCAATATTTACGAGCAATGGAATTAAAAGATAATAAGGCAGTGCATTCGTCAATATGCCCCTTATCGATGGACTGCCCAGAGTTAAAAAGATCCTTACAAAGAGAAGGAGAACCGTCTCCGTGGAGAACTTTTTAAGGACACTAGTTCGCATCCACGTTACGACACATGGGGAAAACTACGAAAGCACCCATTTAGAGAACCCCTTTGCCTGGAACGTAGCCTGGGTCAAACTGCCACCGTTTAGAGACTTTACGGCTCGGCGGTTGGTGAGCATAAAACTAGACGTAAAATAATCGTGAGATTTCGATGGTCTTTTTTTCTTCAGCCAGTTTAAAAGAGCGTTAGTAAAACGTCAAGTTATTCCTTTGTTGAAAATCTGCTTACAGAAAAATAAAGCAAAATAATAACAATAAAATGAATAAAAGGATTGCTTTTATCACAATCATTTTCTAAAAATTTAATGTTTTATTCTTTCTCGCAAACAAATATTGCTTTACCATCGATGTATAATATATTATTTTCATAAATAATAAACGTTACGACTTAATTTCCTCTTTGAACATACAGCCTGTGATCATTAAATATGGTGAATAATGGGTTTCATGATTTATGTGCAAGAAATGTGGTGCATGTACGCAGGAATGTCATTGTTATTGTCATTTAAAGTAATCGCCTTCCATATTTATACCCTTCTAAGAACGTCTGTAAAGGTCTCTCATTCTTAGGTGAAGGCAGTTGGTGGGATGCGGTTGAGTTCAGTTTTCCCATTACAGTGGTGGCCAAAATTGTGGACACTTTTGGAAATTTTTATGTTTTTGAACTTTGTATGCTTATAGAAAACGTTACGTTTCACAAAATGCAAACTTTTATATATCATTTTAAAGAGAATTTATTACTAAATTCAATACAAAACACAAAATTCAATTATTTGTAATACAAAAAAAGTTAAACGATAATAGTTATCGATATACATTAGATAGTGATGATTGCAGTGAGTTATCTGTACTTAGTAGGGTACACTTTATTTTTGATTACAGCTTCACATCAATGTTTCATTGAGCTGACAAGAGTTTTAAGCTCTTCTTTCGTTATTACATGATGCCGGGAAACAATTATAGCCTCAATTAGTTCCCTTTTATTTGATGGGCGCCTCATTGGGACAAGAGTTTTCAAACGGTGCCACAAATTTTCGATAGGATTGAGGTCAGGACTGTTTCCTGGCCATGACAACAATTTAATGCTCTTTGTACGAAACCATTCTTTCGATATTTTGGCCGTGTTGCTGAAAAATAAACGAAGCATTGTTGGGAAAGAGATCTCTGATGGAAGGCAGAAGTTTTGGTTCTAGAATAGTGTCAATGTATTTTCTGGCATTCAGTGTCCCATCGATGACATGAAGGCGACCAATAGCATCTGCTGACATGCATGACCAAATCATAACACTAACTAAGTTCTACACAGTTGCTTGAATGCAGTCAGGATGTAGCTTTTCTCCTACTCTACGTCTTATATATTTTCGCCCATCACTACCGAATAACGATATCGTAGTTTCATCACTCTATATAACTTGTGACCACTGATCATCTGTCCAATTAATGTGTTCCTTTGCCCATTGTAGTCTTTTTTTTTTCGTTGCTGAAAATTAAGATAAGGCTTTTTTCGTGGAATTCTACCTCTCAGTCCAACATCTGTTAATCTTCTCCTGATTGTTCTTGAACTGACAGAAACACCAGCATCATTCAGATCACTTCTGATGGCCGCTGATGATATTTTTCTATCTTGGAGACATAGTCTTTTTATTCTTCTGTCATCAATAGATGTGGTGCACCTTTTTCGGCCTTTTCCTTCTTTGTTTTTTATTGAATTTGTCTCCTGATATCGTAAACAAAACTTTCGGACTCCAGATGTAGTCACTGAACCACCCACCTGTCTTGCAATTTCAGCATAAGAAAGATCACTTTCTCGTAACACAATAATAGTACATCTCTTTCTAGGTGTCCAATTTACTCTTTTACTTTATGTCATTGCTTCTTGACTAAATATTAAAAAGTTTTACAAAAATTCCTATTTCTAATTGCAGTGTATAAGAAACAGGTCCTCCTTCTACAGAACGGAGCAAAATAAGGAATTGTTTCAAGTGTAAGCATGATATCAGCTTCTACTGGCAGTTACTAACATTTGATTGGTTCTCAGAACAAGAACAGTGATTGGCCAGGAAAGCTAGACATTACAAACCACTTCATAACTGTTTTTTATTTATATTAAAGTACATATCACATTTTTTGTATTGCAAATAATTGAATTTTGTGTTTTGTATTGAATTCAGTAATAAATTCCCTTTAAAATGATATATACAAGTTTGCATTTTGCGAAATGTAACATTTTCTATAAGCATACAAAGTTCAAAAACATAAAAATTTCCAAAAGTGTCCACAATTTTGGCCACCACTGTACATTGGATGTCTATACCTAGTTACAGCCGAAAACACAGTAGCAAAAATATCGCGGAGAAAACAACGGAAGGCGAAAACGTCGTGGTACAAAACATCGTGGGAGAAAATAAAGGAAAGAGAAAACATCGCAGTTCTAAAACATCGTGGTACAAAATATCGCGGTCGAAAATAAAGTGGTTCAAAAACTTCGCAGTTTAAAAACATTGCCGTCGAAAATATCGTAGTAAAAAATAAAGTACCTACAAATCATTGCATGACGATAACATCGCCCACATGCGTTTTTCAGACTTTAATAACTGTAAATGGATATTCGCATAATGATTTGTGAGCGCAAGATGGAAAGAAGGATAATTTTTACTTTCATATTTTTATTAACTAATAAATTTTAAAAGCAAAACAAGAAATAATTTTCACTATAAGAGTATCAGATTAACAAAAGTGAAGAAAATAATCTCATAATTAACTTACCATTTTTTTAATAGATTAGATAAGATCATGTAGTTACTTCCTTTTCCTAATCTTTTTTAGATTATGCTTTTCATGAAAAATTACCAGTAAAAGTGTATAAAAAACAGCTTATTAATGACCTTTCTTAGTTAACTACATCAGTTTAAAACTCTATTAAGTGCTATAAGTTGCATTAATTTTCTATGCTTAAGTTTCCATTTTACATTTTCAGCAAATATTTATTAGTTAATAAAACTATGAAAGTAAATATTATCCTCCTTTCCATCTTGCGCTCACAAATCATTATGCGAATATCCAGTTACAATTATTAAAGCCTAAAAAACGCCTGTGTATGATGTTATCGTCATGCGATGATTTGTAGGAGCTTTATTTTTTACCACGATATTTTCGACGACGATGTTTTTAAACTGCGAAGTTTTTGAACCGCTTTGTTTTCGACGACGATATTTTGTACCACGATGTTTTAAGACCGCGATGTTTTCTCTTTGCTTTATTTTCTCCCATGATGTTTTGTACCGTTTTCCCACGATGTTTTCGTCTTGCGTTGTTTTCATCCGCGATGTTTTTGCTGCGATGTGTTCGGCGGACACCCGATACCTAGTTCAGCATGTCATGACATTCTCTTCGCGTTTTTCGAAGAGCGAAACAGAATTTTCACGTTCTCACTCCACTTCTTCTGTAACAGGGTCGCTGCACTAGAACTTACTTCCATAACGCTCACACAATTGCATGTCTGGACAGGCACACGATTTAATGAGCGATGGCTGACAGACATCAGGAGTGACTAACCTAATCACCAGTGAGTACCAACTGCACCTCACGCCAATAATTCATTCCCCATAGTTATTGATCACAGGGTCTAATAAAGGTACTGGTAAAAACCAGCATTGCCATGAAACCAGGAGCTAATTAAAACAAAGTAGGAAAGTATTGTTCAAAGTTTTCCTTGCTTCACCCAGTCAAACACACCTAAATTATGATTTCTAGTCACATCAGTCTTAACTTCGAAATTAATCGATCAACACCGCAGTTATAACCATTACTGTTATAATTTGATCATGAGGATTGCGAAAGATAATTTTGGTTATCATTAAACCAAATGATTGTAGTCTATTCTGGTAGAAGGAAAATATTGTTTCAACGAGCTACCATCTTTAGTGCAGCAAAATAAACAAACCAGATTCTTCGCGTTTGTGAGCTGAAAATATCATCAGAATGATATCCATACGACGGCGGGAAGTGTAAGTGAGATTTGCAGAAAATCTGGTATGAAATACATAAAACCTGCGTGGAATTTGACAAAGAATTGCAAGGTAAGCAATTTATGTTCGGAGATTTTCCGAACCATTTCAACTCGAAGGTTATGGAAGAAATTTGAATAGCAATAATTCATCAATTAGAGGTCCGGATGTTTTCATTCTAGCGTCTAAATGTAATTCTCTTTTAGGGAAATGGTACAGAGCTCATTATTACGAATTTAAATCGTTAAAGTAGTGAGATTTAAATTAAAATCATTATAACTTAAATTATGGTTAACAGTTGACAATATATAATAATCTGCTTCCCAGGCAAAAAATAAATTATAAGCATAATACAAACTCCTGTAAATCAAACTACTCTTGATAAATTAATCTTAGAATATAAATATGGCATTCCAACCCATAAATAGAGCTTCATAAGGCATAAAGTCGTCGGTTTCTTGAGTCTCAAGATGGGATAGTAGCAGCTTTGAAACATTTATGCAGTGCTGAGAATAGTTTATATGCAATAAAAAATTAAATAATTATTGAAGCTTTCTAAATGCAGTTTAAGAAATTCTTGTCTAAAAATTTGAATTTATATGTTTTCATTTTTATACTCGAAAATCATGAACAGTTATGAACTCCCCAATATTTTGCTTAAGTACCATTGTTTAAATATAATAGTTTTCAGACACATAAATTAGGAAGCAGTAATTTTCAATATTTATTATTAAATTATTTCAGTACTAAACAAAATAACGTTACTGGCTCTTTCAAATTTTTACATAGTTCCACACATATGTATTTACACCGCTGTTTAATAAGGTCCTTCATGTTCATCTTCCTGTTCTTCAGATGGAGGAATTCCTGCAACTATACCTGAATAATAATTTCCGTACGACTGCAGAACAGTTGCCCTAAAAAGAAAAGGCGTTAAATATTTATAATCAAAAAGTTTATAATCAAAATTTGTAGGATAATAAAGCTATTATTTTATAATGAACAGGGAAAAGCACGGTAGGGCTATGTAACTAACGGAAGAGATGGTTTCGTAGAGGACTTTTTAAGCGAAACTGGCTCTAAAATTGTTTCGCATAGGGAAACTAGGAAAATTAACCATATAGCCAGCGCTTTTGCCAGAAAAATCTACCAGCACTCAGCAGTCTTTAACTGCCCAGCCGCTGGGGAAGTTTTGTACACCTTTCTGACAAGCATTTAGAAACTGGGCTCATAATACACTTGTGTCCATAAATTAAGGATAATTCGGAGTCACGCGGAAATCGAACTCTAAAATAAATATATCACCTGTAAAGTCACTACACACATCTTCAAGAATCAGAAAGAAGTAAAATTGTTCGCAGGCGCTTTATAAGCTTTTCACTGCAATAACCAAATAGTTATGACACAAAGGACGCATTTGGATAATTTTTTACGTGGTAGAATTATCGGCCGTCTGGAATGTGGGCGTACCCATCTGGAAGTATCAGACGAACTTGGAATTGCCCAGAGTGTCATCTCCAGGCTTTGGTAACGATTCCAAGATGATGGTAATGTGAGTAGACGTTACATCACAGGTCGCCCCAGAGTTACAACGCCGAATGAGGACCGGTATTTGGCAGTTACTGCCAAAAGAAACACGCGGAGCACAGTCTCAGACCTGGCTCGTCAGCTCTCTTCAGCCACTGGTACGAAAATTTCAAGGCAGACCGCGTACAGACGCTCAGGGCAGATTGGTCAATATACTCGTAGACCTGTCAGATGCGTTCCACTTACTGCAACTCACTGTCGCCTGCGGTTAGCCTGGAGTAGAAAGCATGCATTGTGGACACCGCAACAGTGGGCTTGTGTCATGTTTTTCGACGAGTCCAGGTTTAGCTTGCAGTCTGATTCTCGCCGGACTTTCATATGGAGAGCTCCAGGTACCCGCTACCACCAAGAAAACATCATTGAACAACACCGTTACGGTGGTGCAGGAGCGCTCGTTTGGGGTGGAATTATTCTGGGTTCCAGAACTGACCTGCATGTTCAAATTGGAACCATGCCAAGCAGAATCTATCGGAACGTCATTCTGGAACAACATGTACGTTTGTTTCGGGGCGCCATGTGCGCACAATTTGTGTTTATGGATGACAACGGTCGTCCTCACCGTGCAAACATCGTAAGCGAATGCCTTCAGTCGGAGGGTATCACCCGTATAGACTGGCCAGCATTCTCACCGGACTTGAGTCCAGTAGAGCAAGTGTGGGACATGCTTGGCCGACGAGTTGCAGCCCGTCAACCTCCTCCTACATGTCTACCGAACTTCGGAGAGCATTGCTTTTTAAGTTGTGTAATATATCCAAAGATCAGATCGATAATTTGATACTCAGCATGCCTAGTCGTTGTAAGGACTGCATTGCATCGTCTGGGAGACATACAATGTATTAACAATCATACCAACCATGTAATGTTGATTTTTGTAAATAGGTTTTTTTGTAATTTGCTCCAGGGAGAAAAAATCGCTAATTTTTTTAATAATATCAAACATATAGCATCATAAGCTTTACAAATAAGTCAAATTTGTTTTGTTTCTAACTCTTCCTTTGCCTGATTTTGCATTATCCTTAATTTGTGGACATGAGTGTATATTGACGATTATTTTTCTATCTAATGGTAAAATCAGATCATTATTTATGGAACTCTAAACTATTATTTCCTTGGATGAGGAGGAAGGAGATCTGTTTCCTTAGCACCAAAAGTAAGTTATTCTGTTGGACTTAATACAAAAGGTTTTAATCACTTCTTTTCTTTCCTTTAATTTTGCAAAAATGTTTTTGATGCTCATTATTAGTAGAGCTGAATCAGGTCCATAACATTGTGCACACTAAAGAAATATAGAACAAACAATGGATTATCAATACGATCCTGCCTAGAGAGCCCCAAGCAAGCAAGAATATGATCAGGGGAATCTTGCTCACAAGAATACTTAATGCAGAATTCAAAACACTTACATGTAAGTACCCTCAAAAAGTGTCAAAGATCTAAAATGCCCACTGAGAAAGCAGGCGAGAGTGGTTTGATCTTGCCTGTTACAATCAACTGCCAGAGAGCCACCTGGACGATTACTCTGATACCAGAGGTGCACCGGTGGAACAAGCCAAGTAGTTTTATTCTTATTTTGTAATGTTCTCCTTATTCAATAATATTGTTAAGGTTGCGCATTCAGATATGCTCAAGTTAATATCGGCTCTTCAGAGTAGTTATCAAATACTGAATTGTGCATCATTACTAGATTTATAAAGTTATTAGGTATTATCGGACTAGGAAACGTTAAAAATGAGCAGTGTCATCGTCGGAATTCGAATTTCGGACCTCCTAATTGCAAGACGCACGTGTTTTCAACTGTACCCCTCTTAGGTTAGTTATCACGTTACCTGAATATGGCAAAGCACACAAAGGCTATCTGACATGGCGAAGGGATTCTTCATATAAGAGTTTCTAAGGGAAACTGGCTCTTATTCACGTTACACATGGGGAAAACCACGAAACCCAATCATGCAGTTAGCCCGTTCTCCTGGGGTTTGAACCCAGGTCGAAATTCCAGTATTCAACAATCTTAACGATTCGGTTACTGGTGGGGACCAATTACACCAGAAATTATGAATTTAAGAAGATTTACAGACTGCTTAAGTTTTATTGCGAGTAATCGTTTGAAAGATGAAATATATTTTAATTAAAAGTATTTTAAAGTAAAAGAATTTTACTTATGAATAATTTTTTCCTTCTAGTATTTAAGAAACAAATTGATAACTGAAGAAAAATGTACAGATGTAATTTTGAATTAGTTGTGATGAGAATAAAATGTAGGAAAAACAAATGGCACAGTTTTATGTCTCTCGTTTTACTGGGCCCGTTGACGAAATATAACTTGCGTTTTTCATGCCTGGAAAGCGCGATTTAGGATATATATTAGATTTATATAAAATGTTATACTAACATAGGTATTCTGACACAAAATCGGACTTTTTGTGAAATGTCGTAACGAGTTTTTTCCATATTTCGATTAAGGCCCACCAGCGGCCGAGCGGTAAAGACGCTGAACACTGGTAGTTCGGTCCGAGGTTCGAATCCCGCGAACGGGCTGGCTGCATGGGCGTTTTCGTGGTTTTCCCCATGTGTGACGTGTATACGAGCCAATTTCCCTTAGAAAGTCCTCCACGAAGGCATCCCTCCCTTTAGGCAGATAGCCCTCGTGTGCTTTGCCATAATTGAATAACCTAACCTAACCTAACCTAACCATATTTCGATTCTAAGACTCAAATTATGCCAAAGCGCCAAGTCTTGTAAAAATCACAACAGTGGATTTTAAAAATTTAGCGCTCAAAATTTTAGCTCCTCAATGTTAATTCAATTTGTTATATATTTATTAATATTTCTTTTTTATGTGATTAAACTTAATTGATTTCATGTTTCATGGTTCGAAATTTAGGTTCAATTCAAATGAAATTCTCAGATATTTTCTGATTTTTTTTTAAAGTTTGTATTTTTTAGTAAATTTTCCGGAAAAAAATTGGATTATAACCTGTAAAGCTTTTGCCATTACCTTAAAGTAGATGTATTTTTAGGCATGCATGTTTTTTATTTCAAATTTAATTTTTTTTTATTTTATTCAAATTTTATATACTGGAGCGGTTTGAAATTTGGCATATTTGTTATAAGCGATAATAACGCTACATGTAGTTTACGCACTCTGTTAAAATTGTTTCAAAGAATGAATGATGCACATTTTTTCCCACTCGTGCACAAGAAAGGGGAAATAAGAATTTCTTTGAGTGAATTATTCTTGGCGCAAAGGGAAAAAAAGTGCGCCAAGAAAAAGTTTTTAATTTTTTCTCAAGTTTCTCACCAAATTTTACATAATTAATATTTTGGCATAATTTGAGCAGCACGATTGA
Source organism: Stegodyphus mimosarum (assembly GCA_000611955.2). Lineage (NCBI taxonomy): Eukaryota > Metazoa > Arthropoda > Arachnida > Araneae > Eresidae > Stegodyphus > Stegodyphus mimosarum. The sequence continues at coordinate 50,267 of KK119915.1, read as the reverse complement.
AATATGGAAAAAATAGGCAACTGTTTCAGCAAATGATTAGATTATGTTTCGGACTAACTATGTTAAAATTGTTCAGATTATGTTTCAAATTACCCACGTTAGAACAATGCCATGTATAAATCTAATACATATCCTAAGTCTCACTGTCGAGACATGAAAAACGCAAGTAGAACTTGGCCCAGTAGAACGAGAGATATAGAACTGTTTCCGACTTTTATATGCAAGGTGTACTTAATAATTCAAAAGTGGTTTATGGGTACAGGAAATATGTCAACGTTTAATATTTTAGCTTAATGCGGTTAACTAAGAAAACTTGTTAAAATATAAGAACTAAACTACGTTAAACAGAGTTTAATCGGAGCGAAATTAAACAAAAATTAACTATATTAAACAACAAATTATATGAACATGGTGCAGCAACCATATGCGTCGTTCTGATAATTATGATTTTTTTAAAGAGAAAAATTATCATCAACTGAATATTCAATACAGAGACCAGAAAAGTTTCTCAATTTGCGATTGACACTAAGGGTACATATAGATATTGACTTAATCGGAAAAGACTCACGAATTCCATCCAAACTCTCCGCGAAAACTCTCTCCTTAAAGCGAAAGCATTTGAAAGATCTAAAGGAAAAGAGCCATATATCACGTATCTAAAAGTTTTAAGTTTTTTGCGCAGTAAGGCAGCTTGTGAGATCTTTTCTTGTATTTATAACATACTACTGATAATGCATACTGTAGTATGGGTGCTCTCTTTCAAAATTGGGGTGAAACTACACAGTTAGTGTGAGAGGACTATACCTGTACGACCAATGGTGAAATTCTAGTGTCTCGTCCATTTTCACCCTGTACCAAATGAGAATATTGTATATATAATACATACTACAGTGTAATGTTACGAATTTTGTACTTAGATAAATAATTTTAGCAGAATTATAAGTAAAATTGTTGTATTTTTCTGTGTGATGTAGCGTGAGACAAATTTTAAGAGAAAGCTATGCCGGAAAAGTAAGAATAGAGGGACAAGTGCATTTAACATTGAGTAAATTGGTATCTCAATAATTTATCAAGAAATCGCCAAAGGTCGACAAATTTGGTGGCTATTTGGCGACATTTTGCTCCGGTTTCTGTATCACCGTAGAATAAACGTAATTGATCACCATGTTAGCTGTAATCCCACACTCTTATTGCTTTCCAGTAATTTCGAGAAACAGAAAGGTGCTAGAAATATCTATACGGGCGGGTGAAAACTATAAAAGGTCGGAGAGAGAGCATCTGAGTTCAGTTGCTCAATTATTGTTGTTGCGAGTTGTTTAGTTTCGCGTGAACTGAGATATCCGACTTAGCTTTCTCTTTAGATGAGCTTTGCATAGCATTGTGTTTAACGATTTCAGTAGTTTGGCGCGTAACTTCTCATTATACTGTTTGATACTGTAAACACATGTGCGAATATTTTTGTGGAAAATTCCACAGTTCTGAAATATTTCTTTTGATAAAAATAAATTTTATTAATTTATTACCGGACTTGTGCATTCTATCTATTACGAACCCGTACGCACACAACAGTATATACACACTATTGATAACTATGGGTATTTGTTACCATAATAATATGCGCGTTTTCCTGAAAATAAACAAAATGAAATTGCTAATTGATCATTTTCGGGCGTTAATAAAAGTAAAGTTTTATAATAATGTTAAAATATTTTCTTCACTCTAGAGCTGATTGTGAGTTCCCAATGTATTTTACACAACCATTTTAAACTCAGTAGTCAAAGCTGTTATGAGATTTATTGTGATGAGTTTAGAAACACTGAAGAATCCCATCTGAGCAATACACATATGCAATTATTTGTGATACTGGAATTCCTGAGATTTATATCCATTTTAGTCAAACTATGAATTATTCGAATAACAGCATCGCATTTTAGCAAGAAAGAATTTTTGAATGCATTTGCTCATTCCTACAAAATTATTATTTCGTGACACACG
>KK119915.1:0-48258 GCA_000611955.2 Stegodyphus mimosarum | reverse complement strand
GTCTGCAAAACCTAATGCGCATTTCTCAGATATAAATAAGAAAACTTAGATGAAACGCTCATAGTTAACTTATTTAAATTCCTATATTCCTGTTCCTGATACCGTAATGAGTATTGTATAACGATGTTTCAAATCCAACTGCAAGCAATGTTCTTTTTTTATTTTGAAAGAAAACTTATTTACGAAAAAAGAATTTAATTACTTTAAAAGAATAACGAAAATAAAAAATAAAAAAGTAACTTTGTGAATTCGCATTTTTTTTTCATTTGCGATAGCATTACTTTTACGTTTTTGCTATGCAATATAGATTTTGTAGTTGTTTTTCTTTAATCAATTAATCAGTAGTTATATTTAGCATAAGTGCCCTCAAACTTGTAACAAGACATTTTATTGACAAAATATTTTCCATGCAATACCTTGCTAAAATACAATGACGAAACGAAAACAAACGCATTGTCAATAAATACCTGCCTTCCATTATGACTGACTTCTTTTCCTTGTAACACCTAGCACGCTTTCAAGCACTTTTTTCACTGGACTTATTTGAAAATGTATGTTTATATTTCGTTTCTTTCCTTATTTTTTATATTCTTCTATTATTTCTTTTACATTTCGTTTGTATTTATGTCCAAAAATAGAGAGTACAATAATTAGAATAAAATAAATTTTAACAATGTTTTTTAACGAAATTCTTTATTATATCGGAAACATCATGTTTTTTCCTTTACTTTCTTGCCGCGTTACTCTCTTAGAAATATTCTTATGAATAAATTTTCTTTTGAAATAAAATAACTTAAAATTAATTAATAATAGTGATTAATAATGATGCTCAGAACCGGATTCAAACTGATAATTTATAATACGCAGCCCCGCACGCTGTCACTTAGATTATCAGAGATTAGAGCAAATGGATGAACTCAAGTAATATATGAAATATTATTTTGGACGTGAGCCGCAAATTCCTTTCTTATTTCTGAGTGCTAGGCATTTACAATTCTATTCACTTTAAGATATTTTATAAGTATGCAGATTTTCGACGAAACCTAGAACCTGCACTTCTAAATTTTGGAGTTAATATCAGCAAACTAGTAGCAGAGTGGCTAACTGCACTGAACACTATAGTTTGTCCTATATTCGCTTTTAAGAGAATGAAAAGAGGTTTTTTTTTTTATTTTATTTTTCCAGCGCATGCTCACCAGTTTGCTTTGAAATTCTCTTACAATTCTCCTTATGCAGGAAACTTAAACGTTTTGCCGAAATAAATTATAAATTAACCTGACGTAGTTAGTGTCTTAATGTAGTATTTAATATTTTACAAATTTAATTGTGTCTTTTAAATCTATACCCAGTTTCATAACAAATTAGTAGTTCACCAGCGACCGAGCAGTAAAGTCACTGAACACCGGTGGTTTAATACGGCCTAAAATACCGACGAATTGAAGAAGTTAACCAGTTAATCCGTCTCACTTATTGACATACGTAAAATTCTTCTAATTCTTTTTATTTTTTTTTATTCCGTTACCGACCACTTAGACGAAGAATATAACAATTACAAGAAGGAAAATGTATATTTTTTTGGTTTGTCTTCTTGTAAAAATATTCATATCCAGCTCACACATATTCTCTCTCAAACGAATTTATTCGTAACGCACATCATTAATTTACACTGGTGTGCAAAAATTAAGGACGAGACAGTTTTTTCAATATAACTTTGTACAAAAGCTTTCCAAATCAACACATTTAATACCGTAAGATCTCCAATACGTAAGGACATGAGTAATGTAAGCAACACTTACTAAAAGAGAAATCAAAGGGATAAAAAGAAGCTTTATTGAAAAAGTAGCATGGACCGCAATGCGACTGAAGGCCGAAGCATCCCTGTGATGGGTGTACAGCAAGAAACATTCGGTCTTTAATAGGGGATATGATCTCTCCTGACTGCTCGGCAGGTTTCACATAATTTGTGCATGCTGGATATGTGGTTGTTAATGAGCTGTTGAGACACTGCTGCTCGTTCCTCTTGTAGCATCAATCGCAGTTTCGGAATCGTTACTGGCGATAAGTTACGTGCTGCCACGAGTCTCCCTAGTAAGTTCCGTACATGCTTGACGGGATTTAGATCCAGAGACCTTGCCGACCAATCCATATGTTCAATATCTTCACTCTCCAACAGCTCTTCGACAGTAACTGTGCGATGAGGTGGAGCATTGTCGTCCATGAAGAGGCAGTGCGGACCCATAGCCCTTGTGAAAAGACGCATGTAAGGAAGAAGAACCTCGTTACAAAGCAGTCCCAGGTGACGAACCTCCTTGGGAGATATGAAGGTCGGTCCGGCTACCAAGCATTATGTCTGCTCGAACGAGAACTCCGCGACCTCCAAAACAGTCCCTTTTGATGATGTTGAAAGGGTTATTGCGTGTTCCCCGCTCTGTCCAGATGTGTATGTGTCTAGAATCGCAACTCAGACTAAATCTGCTCTCATCTGTAAAAAGTACTCGTCCCCATTCATTGTCTCTCCAATTCCTGTGTTCCCGGCACCACAGAGAACGCCTTCTCCGATGGGCAGGCGTTAGAGGTACACACCGTACAGGGCATCGTGCAAACAGACCACCACCGTGCAGTCTTCTGGCCACGGTAAAATGCGATATCGGTCGTCCAGTCGCCTGTGTCGTGTGTCTAGCGATTTCTCCCGCTGTCTGCCGCCTGTTTCTTCTGGCCTGTAAGGCAATATACCGGTCATCTGCGGGTGTGGTTCCTCGTGGAAGACCACTACTAAACCCCCGGATAGCTGTTCCTGTAATTTGAAAAATTGTCTCCAAAGTCGTGAAACGATGCTGTGAGCAATTCCGAACTCTGCAGCCACACTTGTCACACTGCGGCCTTCCTCCAACTTCCCAATGATTCGACCTCGGGTAAAAGCATCCGGATGTTGTCTAACAGATTGATTTTCGCTGTTTCTCGCTGAGGCAGCAACTCGGTGTGATTTTAACTGCTATACGGCGTGCAATCTTTTTGCCAGAAATACTGATCTTACACCGACAACATGCTTTATATTACAGACACTTCCCCATTACGTCTACCTGCATATCTGCGCATGTGCTACCATACATCACCTTACTTAATCTCCTGATTTGTCTTTCTGTCCGCTCTGCCTCTTCGTTCAGCTGATATGCTAATTTTTCGACTTCGTCCTTAATTTTTCAACACCAGTGTATTTTACGTATGTCAATAATTTAACCTTAGTCTCTAATTACTGACAACAGCATCTGACTAGTCAATTGTTATTTTGAGTTTTGAATTTTATTTGAATTTTCTATGGCTTTTAGCCGAGTAATTAAAACAAAAAGGTTCAGAAGAACCCCCAAATATCTATAAGAATGTATCATTTTTTGTAACAACTTATTTTAAAATTCAGTTTCACTCAAGTAATGAGTAATGTAAATCGGTTATTACATAAATTTTCCAAATGAGAATATATGTTTAAGGAAGAAATAGTGACTTTCTCGCTCTTCGTTGCTCTTATAATGAAACATCTGGGAAATTCAGATGTGTAGAAGTATTTAAACGAAGTTAAAGATGCTCAAGTGTGCGCTGCTAGTCATTGAAAACAGTCAATAGTCAGTAAAAACACGTTTTAAATTTTAGCAAAAAATATTGAATTTACTCCGACAGATGCGAAAGTTTGTTTGCTTTTGGTAGTGGTAGTAGTATTAGTAGTAGTAGTGGACGTTTTTGGCGCAAAACCTGCAAGGTTGTATGCACCAGGCAGATGTGAAATTTTTCCGAACATTAATTTCAAACCAGAGTATAGAGTTAAAATCAAAACAAGATAATAAAAACATAGAAGCTAAAATGAGAGATCAGAGCCGTGCAGGGTATTTTTTCACTTGAGGCAAAATGGTAATTGAGCGCTCCTATATATATATTTCTGTTAAATAAAAGTAACTGTATTAAATCAAAATATCATAATTCTATCACTTGCCTCACCCTTGTCCCGGCTCTGTGAGAGATACATAAAGCTCAGATGATGTCAGATATGAGACACGAATAAAATGAACATGAGATATATTGACATACATATCATATAAAACACCAAAAACTATTTCAAAGCAAAATCAAATCAGATAATAAAGTCTTGTTTCTTTCAGGTACTTAAATAAATTTATTTCTTTCCCAATTACACGGTCAAGAGGCAAGTCACACTCGTTAAAATACTTCAACTGAAAACTTTTAAAATATGAACATTCAATAACTAAAAAATGTGACATTGACATAACAGCGTTACAGTGTTGGCGCAGAGGTTCAAGCTCCACTTTTAATAGGTACCTGTGAGTAATTCTAGAGTGACCGATTCTGAGGCGTGTTAATAATACTTTCTCCTTCCGGTTAAAAATAGCTTGCCAATATTCCACTTTGAATATGAGCCTTGTTAGCTTAACTATTCAGGCGACCATCCCAGAATTCCTGCAATTTGACGAGGACTCTCCGCCTGATGACTCTTCTGATGTCACTAAAAGGAGCGAGCCTATTTGACAGATGAACTACAGACTTGGTTTTAATATCTGCTAGCTCGTTCCTTTCTAAACCCGCAATTACAAAACCCAGCAGTAAAGGATATCATATCCACGGCTTCTTAATTTCATATTCAAACTTAAGATGTCAACAACGAAGAGATTCTGAGCGTTATAACATGATTCTAAAGATTTTAAAGCATTAAACATGTCTGTATATCTTATAAACTGTTTTCGATGTAGCTTAGGAATAAATGAAATCGCATAATAAATAGAATTTATTTCTGAAGTGAAGACGGAACAGGTATCATATTGTTTCTTCCCTCCATGTGGTCTTCGATAACAAAGGACGCACCACCATATCTTCCTTCTTCCGCCCCACCCGTATATACAGAAATGTAACTAGTATATTTCTTCCTATGCTCGAAAAAATGTCGTCTTTACACAAACTCGTTAGTATATCTTTTCCCAAGATGTTGGAAAACATCAAGAAGCCCAATCTGAGCATCCTCCCAAGGTGAGATTTCGAAATGCTTTACCCTCTGGGGACTGAAATCTGTCATGTAGCATTTGTCAATTAGCGAGTGAATCCTGAGAAAGAAACAAGGCACATAGGATGGTCAGGCATCAAAGAGGAATTTGTATCTGTCATCAAGGGAAGAAACCTGATTTGGATGATCAAGAAGTAATAAAACATTGAAAAAATAGCAAAGCGATAACTGCTCACGCATTAACTGACGTGATGGCTCGTAGCAATCAACGTAGATGTTCTGAACTGGTGAAGTTCTAAATGTTCCGGAACATATGCGTAGAGCCTGATGATGAAAAGGATTTAGTTTCAGTAATGCAGAAGGCTGTGCAGAACCATAAAGAACTGAGCCATAGTCAAGTTTATAGCGCAGAAGTGTTCTATAAATTCGAAGTAATGAGCACTGTTCGCGCCTCAGGTCATGTTCGCCAGTACTTTCAAAAGATTCAATCTCTTGAAACACTTGTTCCTTAGATCCATCTTTTGTTAGCGTTAGATTGGTTTTCATTAGTTGTATTATTCTGAGGTTATATGTTTTTAATTGAAATAATATTTGCTAGTCTATTTTTAATTGCATTAACTTGTGTTGGTTTGTTCTTATTTACATTTTCTTATTCATTATTTCCTTTTCTGCGTCCAAGTGTCAGATTGATTATTTCCTTTTCTGTATCCATTGTGTTCCAATGGATTTAACAGATTTTGCGGCAACATCAACAAAAGAGACATTCAAATATGGAAATAATTTTCCTGTACTAGCAATAATTTCCCTAGTGCACTAGCAGTAATTTTCCTAGCCTCTGCATACGTGATGTTCTAGTAGTTTTAGTGGCTGTACTTCCTTCTAGGCTTTCCATTTTGGACGTGAACGTGAAAATGTTGTGTGCTTCCCTTTGCAGTTGATATACCGTGGCACAGCTTTGCAATTATATCTGACGTGGCCCTCTATGGAACAGCGAGCACAAGTGAGCTTACCTTCACAGGATATTTTTGAGTGGCCAAAGCGCCTGCACTGGAAGCATCGTATAGGGCTGGGCATGTATTGTCTTAGAAGGCAGTGTATATGCCCGGCCTCGTTACCTTTGGGCAGATCAGTCAAACTGAAGATCTGGATGACATATTTGGTATCAATCAACTAACCCTCTTTACACATCTTAATACAGATGTTTTAAGAGGATGTGTACAGACATTCTGACTGGAAAGCTCTGAGACTAATTCTTCCTCCGAGATACAGAGAAGTTCCAACTCCGAGATAACTCAGCGACAATAATTTAGTATTTTGTGCTCTGAAGCTCTAACATCAAGGTTTCGAAGTTCGGTTATGAAAAAAAATTTACTGTCTTGAATAGGAGATAACTGTTTCGATTAAAAGGTCGCCGTGCTGCAGCTGTTTCATAAACATTGGTTCCCCAGCAATTGCTTGCACATACTTATTGATAAAAAATAGTGACATGTTTTTTTATATTCGTCTATTTGGTTGTTAATAACAACAAAACGAGGCTGAATTTTGGATTGATCAGCATTGGCATTCGCGTTTGTTTTTAATCTTTTTGTTAGAAATATAGCCTTAGTAGTTTGAAGGTTAGTTATTTGAAAAAAACCAAAATAAAAAGATATAAGATTCGGGTCCACTCGTCCCGCTCACCACGGAACCCAACAAAGGAACACAGATTCCTGTGTTACGCTAGCTAAACATATATGCAAACTGAAGCTCCACAGTAAGCTTATCCCCAAGCCGCCGGCACTAAAGTCAGATGACCAACCGATTGACACTCGTGAGGACAACAAAGTGCATTCCGTTTAGCTGAAGTAGAGGTCAAAGTAGTGTGTTGGGAACAGTACCTTGCCCCTCAACGACTAAGACCCTTCTTCCTAACATTCACGGGTCTCCACGTACGGCAAACACGTGGGCAGTTTTCTCGCCAATCGGAGCTAGATACAAGAGCAGGAATAGCATCTGATGACGAGCCACAACATCTAAAGCACAAAGCTGAACAGGAAGTAGTAGAGAAGAGAAGTGGCATGGGAAAAGGAGGAAAGATCACTGTGCTCCCCAGAATCGTGACACCCGTAGCGCCATCCCCTGAAGGGCTAGGGTACCTCGGGATTGCTCCAGCATGCTCACATTAAGTGAGCCCCTAAGGAGTTCCTTGATTCTGAAATTTACTTATATGCAAGAGGAATGAGGGTAATCCAAAATAAAAGTAGTTTGAATAATGTTTTTGAAATTTAACCTAGTAATAAAAACTGTTTCATTTGTAAGTAAACAGTTAGATAATAAACATTCTTCAAGATTTATGTGCATTAGCTTCGAAAACAACATTTTAATGATGAACTGCAAATTGGACGAATGATAGGAAGGATATATCACTTCTCTGCTCAGTCGAAAATGTAAGTTCTGATTCCTAAATGTTAGAAAATCTCATCTGCTGTAATTATGCATTAAAATCAATAGCTGTTGTGATTTGCTATAAGCGTAATAAATTAAGTACTTCGAAAAAAGTAGATCAATATGCTAGTGTAGTACTTACAAAAATTGCCTATTAAAAGAGAAGAAATATGATGATTTAAGGAAAAATTGTGTTTTGCAGTTTTAATAAAATGAGCATTGTTAATGAGAAATTTATTGCAATTAATTAGAATGCAATAAACTTTAAATATAATTTTATTTGAAGCTAATCGATATTGATATAAACCTTTGATTAAAATTTACCTACAGTTTCCTTAAAGCAACATGGATAAGGAAGTTTAAAGAGAAAATATTGTTCATATGCTGCGAATAGCATATCGCCCGGTCCTAAGTATTAGCGAAATCTTAAATCTATGTAAACATTTGGTATGTCCTTTCTTCCAATTATTTTCTGTGCTACCATGACTGTTATTGTTTCCTATCGTGCTAGATTACCTGATTGAAAGAACAAAGCATCGATACGAAGTTTGTGGAGGAAATGAAATGTGTTATAGGCAACACATCTCACATCATGTCTTTTTCTGTTGTTACATGCATGCAAAACTGTACTATGCCTGTATGAAATGTAAATTAATAATATAATCTGAAATTAAATATATTTTCATTAAATTTTTACTATATTCTGGAATAAGTAATTCACTTGACTACTTTCTTATGAGACTCCATCAAGGGATTATATTTTGCGTTACGTCTAATTTACTGCCTCTTGTTTAATATATTGATGGCAATGAATGATTAATATTTGATGGCAATGTAATAAATGACTAATATATTTCTCTAATAACTACATTTCATGTTATTTAAGTTTAGAAAAAATATCTAAATGAAATTATTATTTAAAAATTTTACTCAAGAAATATTTTAATTTTTCATGGCGTGAGAGCAAATATTGCGACTTAAAATAAATATGTTTCTCTAGTTGGTATTTCTTTTTCTTTTCTTTCTGCTTACAAAAGAAAATATTGATTTCCTAATCCAAAGTAGACTACATCAAAGAGCCATTTAAATAAATCATTAATTTTGTAATAGTTGTAGTTTCTGCTTTTATTAGGTTAGGTTAGGTTATTCAGTTATGGCAAAGCACACGAGGGCTATCTGCCTAAAGGGAGGGATGCCTTCGTGGAGGACTTTCTAAGGGAAACTGGCTCGTATACACGTTACACATGGGGAAAACCACGAAAACGCCCATGCAGCCAGCCCGTTCGCGGGATTCGAACCTCGGACCGAACTACCAGTGTTCAGCGTCTTTACCGCTCGGCCGCTGGTGGGCCCCTGCTTTTATTAGGATTTGTGATTATATTTAGTATACAGGATTACTTAAGACCACTGACACAATTAGCATTGCTTTATTTTTTAAATTTATTTTCTTAAATTAGCAAATAATTCATGAATTGAGAGGAAAGCTGTCCAAGTTATTTCTGTAAATCTATGTGTACACACAAGCAACTTGAAAAAGATAAATCAATTTCTTACGGTCTCCATAACAGCAACAATATGGTTTTAAGGTCATGTAGTTTTGTGGACAAATGCATCATGGATACAGCGTCGTTGAAATAGGCCTCCTTTCTCTCCCTCCCCCCCCAAAAAAAATGCCATACTGGCGTAACATCAATGACTTTGAACGCCAGCAATGACGTACCAAACTAGTGAATACATTGTAACTGAGCCAAAGCACCAAGGAAGCATTAAGTACACGTTAAGACAATTTGACATTCTCTGTCAACATATTGATTACATTGTAAAAATTGTAAACCGTCTTTTTTATTTTATGCATATTAATTTCAGACCGTAGTAGTTTAAGTTTGTCTGAAAGCGTAACAAATGATATTTTGAATAAGCTTTGGAGTTGGAGGCTTTGAAAATATGATTTTTTAAAAAATATAACAGAATTCAGAAACACTTACACAAAAATTACTTCGCCTTTTGGTCTATCTTTTGGCGGTTTCCAAAGCAGGATCACTCTTTTCTTTGGTAACGGATCGCCGTGACTGATCGCTGAACAAGGTAGCGTTTTTGTACCTTTTACTTTATACCAGTGACCTATCCTTTCATGGGTATCAGGATCCATAGCAGCAATTAAAAATCCTTTGAAGCGTGGACCAGTCAATTGCACTGTAAATAAAAATTAAAGTTTGATTACTGCCTGTGCTTTCAATGCCATAAGTAATATTGCCTTACTTTTTGTACTACATCAAGAATGAAATTAGAGCTGCTCTCTTAAATATCTCATTGTGAAATGCGTGAAAAAAAAAGTTCAATTCCTTTTCTTATTATGGTGTTTTTATTCCTTTTCTTATTTTCTAAGTTTAGATTTGTTTAATTAGTTTTGTATTAATCTTGTGTAGTATCTGTTTTTAAACCTGAAATGTCATTATTGTAATTATGCTAAGATATAAATACAGGACAGTACGAGAAACGTTTACGATATAATTTAGAAACCGCTTTACTCGGTATTTAAAAATGCTATGCAGTAATGCTAGTAAGCAGCATTTTTATTCATTCAACATTTATTCAAAATTTATATCAATCTAAAATTGCTTTCTTGCTACATAATCATGTTCCTATTCCAGTGAATAAGTTTAAAGCTTTAGAAGGAAGATTTATACAGTTCGATTTGCAAACAGCTGTAGTTCGATTTGCAAACAGCACACTGAGAAGTGGAACGTTCGGAAACGCATTGCGAAAGGCAATGGATTTATATTCGGTGGCATCTTAGTCAGATTACCGATTTAAAATGGCAACTTGAGTATGCAAAGGAGAGTTCTTAAATTTTGCGCTGTCTAGCAGTAGCCTAAATTTATTGCTAAGTCTTGAGATGGTGTTACAAGCTTCTCAGTGTTTCACAATTAAAAAAAATCTTCAGTGCATCAGCTTAAAGGTTTTGCAATCTTTTATATTTATTCGTATAACGTGCATTAGATGTTTTATTGTATATATTCTATAACGTATCTTATAATGTGCTCTTTGGCTATTTATGTGTGTAAGAATGTACTTGTGGCTTCTTTGGTTATATATATATTTTTAACGCATTACTTTGAAATAAGTAATATTGTGGAGGCATTAGGATTTTTGAAGCAGAAGAGGTGAAAAATGTGCAATGCAATCACCGAGACTCGAACCCTGGACCTCTCGAATACGCGTCGAGTATGCTTCCAGTTCGAAGCTTCCACCCCGAAGGCATGCGGAAGAGGAGGGAAAAAATACCTTATAATATAACTAACAACGTTTAGTACAACTTTAGACATGTTACATGTCGCAGTTTGTTTTAAATTATAATTTAGACAGATTATCTATCGTAACTGTACTATGGAACTGCACCATGGACTCGAATTGCTCACTTAACTGGACTTGTATTATGTGCTTGAATTGCACTACGGACCTGCCATGTTATTATGAACTAAATAAGATAATTAAATAGGCACAACTAAAAACTAAACTGCTACTCAACAGATATACCAAGGATTATAACTACAGGCATATTAAGAACTATATTGTATACCAAGGACTACCTTAAAGATAGTATTATACTATAGCCAAGGATGCATGCGCTAAGTTTACTATATACTATTGACTCCTACAGATTATATCATAAACTATACTATTAATGACCAAACTATGAACTAACTGTACTACTGATACTGATTGTCCAGTGATTATGTAAGACTAGAAATTTGCTTATTGAGAAATATTATGCATCCAGTAACTGTACGTATTAGACAATGTAATGTAACGTTGAATTGTATATATTAGACAACGTAATATAATATAAACATATGTAAAATTCATACAATGTCTAAATAAATAATTCTCCTGATTTGGCGTCCAAGCCTCTACGGATATATTAAAAATATCCAAGTCAAGAGCCAACTCAGCGGCTTTCAAGCTTTCAGTTTAAAGGGTTAAAAAAGAAGTTAACCGATAAATTTTATTCTGTATCAAATTAAGCAAGTAACTGTAGTATATCACTATAGTATTGTAAACCTATTTGATTTACTTCTGAACAGGAAACATAACGCCTTCGAGGGGATTCGAACTTCGGACCTCCCAACTGCCAGCCAAACGCGCTTCTAGTTGCTGCAGAAAGGCGGGAGAAAATTTCTTACCGTGTGGTTTCAATAACATAATAAAGGAAAAGAATGAATAAAATAGAAGTATCAGAATCTCAGGAAATGCTTGACATTCATATAATCATAGATATTCTGTAATCGATGGATTAATGAAAACAAGTCCCTATTATGACTTTGGTACTAAAAAACGTAATAGGATATGTACAGTAAGAATTCGAATTTTAAAAGAAACTTGTTTTATACATTAGGCGAAGTTTAACACTGAAAATGGAAAACAAAAATCCATATTGTCATGGCAACTAAAAAGTAATGCTATTATGTTAATAAAAAAAGCGAGGAAAGTCTCTCGTATTTCAAGAGAATAATTTAAAATAAAGGTTGTTAAATGCAATTATTGTTTTGATTATTATTATGTCTATAAAATTTTAATGTTCAGAATGATATTTTGCTATTTAACTTACCTAAACCTGTCTCAAATATTAAAAAAATCTTACTCTATTGCATTAAACAGATATAATCGAGATATCTGAAAAGTGTTGTCTGCTACAATACAGTCACAAGTAAATAAACTATTTTTTTAAAGCAAAGCTAAAAGCGAAATCAAAATATTTTAAGTTTTAAGACGAAGCAAGAAAAGCGACCTTATTTTGAGGTAAGTTTTGAATAAAACTTTATGGATTTCGAGAGGTGATCAGATACACGTTCCTCTTCTTTAGGAGTGAGTATAAGGAAAAAAAGAAAAAAAAACTCTCTGCATTGTCTTTTTTTTCCAGTGCGAAAACTTAAAGTCCTTGATGGGATACACCGTTAATATTTTAAAGGAAATGTTATTTAGTATTTTATCATTAAATAGTTGCGAAATACTATCATACTTAATTAAGAAATCTTTATTTGATTTGAAACATTGCTACATTTCAGAATCAAAATCTGCAATTAGCTCAATATATCGTATCAGTTATGATGAATTTATATTTTAATTATTATTCTGTAAGAATAGGGAGTAATTTGTTTTTTTTAATCTTTTATGTATATCGAATTATCGCAAATTCTTTTAATAAATTTTCTTGCGCAGAAAGATGTAACATGAACTTTCAGATTTAACATATTAATTTCATAAAATACAAAAAAGAGAATCAATTAAAAAATTTGCTAGTATTTCAATATTGATATAATTTTGTTTCATCCATACCATTTTTTATTTTTTTTTTGACATCTCCTTAACTGAAAACACTGAAACTGATACCTTCTTTTAATTTGAGATTCACTGTGTAGGTCCGATTTCAATCAAAAAATCAAATATATAGAAATGTAATCTCAGAACTTTCATTTTCTGTTCTTCTGCAGAAGAAAAAATGAAAGCGTTATCGTATTAAAAACATTCTAAAAATCTGACTTACATATATTATATGCTGTTTTAGATGTGAAAATTACTCTGAAAAGTAAATTGCTCAGTGTATCAAGAAGTACAACAAAGAAGACATAGAGGAAAATAGGAGAATTCCGAAGCTTATAATAAGCAAACCAAACCATTTTATACTATCAGCATAGTTAGTGGAATCAGCTGGAGCTCAGAAAGGTTCAGATGATTAGAAAGATACATGCATTTCTGGCTTACAACAGATGAAATGTTGGCATAATGCGCTTTTCAAGATGTAAGCGAGATGATAGAAACTGGCATTCCTCAAAGTTACCTTGACAACCTGCGAACCAAAACTTGAAATTTTAGTCACGAAGATGGTGCAGCAGATGACAAAAAATTCCGAAAGGGCTTTATGTAAGCTGTAAATAGTTCCATTTTTAATTTTCGATACAGTAAATTTGACAGAAAAATTATGTTATATGTGCTATTTTATTGTACATGTATTTGGCACATAAGAGCTCTACGGCTTTGAATTTTATCCCTTTCACACAACACGCATTGAGTAATAATTTAAGAATTGCTTAACTACCATGCTGTACGTACGGTGCAAAGAGAGCTTAAATTTTATATCAATTTACAAACATACAGTGTAAGAAGAGTCAGAAAACTCAGCTAAAATTAAATAAATAAATAAATAAAAAGTACGAATAAAGCCTACTTGAGCTCTAATGTATGAAGGTATTTTCATTTCAGATTCATGCGCTTATTCAGGCTTACAATATTTAACAATAAATTGAGCTCATCAATAAAAACTACTGAATTCATCCTGTATGTCAGGTTTTTATGTATAATAACAGTACTACGCATATTATTTTCCCTTTGTCTAATACTATTTTTAAAATCATAAATTTCATAGTATCAGTAAAATGTAGTTCAGTTTTAAATATGGGAACTTAGAGCGTAACGAATAAAAAACTGCTAACTACTCGGCGGAAGAACACATACATAATAACAGTAGCCCAAATAATATAGTTGATAGAGAAGCCTACTGCGATACCGAAGGGCCGGGTTTCGAATTCCGAAGAAGGCATATATAGTGCCTTTGCGGCAGGGGCACTCTAAATATTTGGCGAGCCGAAAGTCCTCACGTGTGGTTTGGTGGTAGGGAAGAGGGGTGAGAGACCCTCGGATCTCCACCTGGGTGCTATCCTTAAAATTGGGGCGGAAGTGGTATCCAACCTCCTTGAGGTTCCTGCAACCATTCTTCCATGACATACAAGGACAGGACAATAACAACACATACATAATTCCTGTAATAGCTGATTTTAGAAAAATAAATATAGATTTGTAAATGCTATTCGAAAGTAAAATTAATAAATACAAAATGCAGCATAGTGCTGCATCACAACACAAAGGTTAGAAATAAAAGTTGCTGTAAATCTAAATTAATTTTCTGCGCATGTAAAGAAAAGCTCATTTGTGAGGCGAGCAACTGAATTATAATCGATAACATAAACTACACAGACTCAATTATACTTATTTTTTTAAAATTTAATCTTAGTGTTGACAAGTTGTTTCAAAGGTTATATTTCAATTATTTTAAAAGAAATTTTCTGCCTTTATTTAAAAGAAGATGTATAGAGCCTGATTATTGCCTAGCTTACAAAGACTACAGCATCCATATTTTAGGGTGCCCCCAAATTGTACTATACTTTTTGAAAGAATGCCTCTTAGAAACAAGCAAGATGTGCGTTTGGATCTCCTGTAAGAAAGTAGTATCTATAGTCCCCGCCTAGCTTAAGCAAGCCCTGAACAAAAACTATACAGATCAACAAAAAGATGGAAAACAGTTTTTGCATATGTTGCAGAGACATTAGGTTATTTTGAAACAAAGAAATCGAAGAAGCGAGCAATGCTCTCGCGTGGTTTCGAACCACGGACCTGTGGAATATGCGTCGAGCGTGCTGACCAGTGCACCACAAAAGCTCCACTGAAGCAATTTTACATGGCCCGCGAACACATTTTAGTTATGTATTTCCTGTCCCTAAGTTGCTTAGAAATTTAGAGACGCAGAAGTATGGACTGTGTGCGATTAACTGTTGCAGGAAAAAGAGAGAGAGAGAAGAATATGTTGGGTTTTTGTCTTTGTCAGTGTATACTTTTACGGCAGGCCACCTGACTGGGATAGTGTGGGGTAATTTCTCCCGCCTATACAATCAGCAAATTTAATTGGTTGGTGACGCTTCAGTATTCTAGTTTTTCAGGCTCTTTTGTTTGAGGTGATATTTCTGTTATATATTTTCCTTCAGTCAGTCTCTAGTTGAATGCACAGCTGTGAAATTCATGTTGCATAGATTCAAATTAACGTACGCCGTACGAAACCTGTTTGTTTGCGCTTGCCTTTAGATCTAGATTATATCAGGCCTATCGTTTAGAATTGTGCATAACTTCTGAGTTTTGCTTTAAAACAAGAAATCAGGCTTGTTGAATTTAAGTTCTAAATAAAATTACAATAGTGGTCTTAATTAAGATATTAAATTGCAAACCACATATTTTTTTTGAAAAAAGGGTAAATGAAAAGTGGATAAAAGAAGGATTGTTTTTTAAAAGAGAGGGAAAATTATGCACAATAAATTACATGTTTTGTTTGTAGTAGTGGAATAGCAATTATAGAATCATTAGGATTTTCTTTGAAGCAAGGAAATCGAAGAAATGAGCAGTGTCCTCGCCGGGACTCGAACCACGGGCCTCTTAAATACGCGCCGAGAGTGCTAACCACTGCACTACGAAGGCATGCGAAGAAAGCGGGAGAAATACCTTATACAGTTCCAAAAGAATGCAGTCAATGTCGCAATTACGAAAAGCATCATAAAGTATAATTTGAAATGTTAGGAGGTAAACTGAGGGAAGAAAAGCTAGAGTTTATGAAATTTGGTTTAGATCGACAACAATTCTTTTTTCCTCGCTTTCTGTCTCTCATTTTTTTCCCCTTAAACAAATATTTCATCCGAGTTTCCCTCTTGCGCACATTATTACAAAAGATCAAAACCAAATAAAGTCTACTAAACTTTTTTGCTCTGACAAAAAACAGTTACTTAGAAATATTAGTTTGTCAACCAGCAAGGTAGTGGAACCTATTTAAGAAATCGCTAACGATTTATGTCAACTCAAAGCAAAAATGTTTACATTTTGCAGCATTTTCAATAGCAGTTAATTAGAGCGCTGACATTACATATGTAGTACACCTTGCCGTAGGAGGGGTTATAGAATCATTAGGTATTTGTTGAAAGTAGAAGAGATGAAAAATGAGAAATGCCCTCGCTGGGACTCGAACCACGGACCTCTCCAATACGCGCTGAGCATGCTGACCACTAAATCACGAAGGCATGCTAAAAAGGCGGGAGAAATACCTTATATACTCCCCCTTTTAGGGGGACTTTTTCAGGGCGACTGGGGATTAGGGGACCCAATTGTCAAATCCGGGCGCCACTGTAGAGTCATTAGGTACTTTTTGAAAGAAGGAGAGAGGAAAAATGAGGTGCTGACTACTATACCACGAAAGCATGCTAAGAAGGCGGGAGAAATACCTTAAGGGTTACTGATGAAATTGAAGTAAGTAAGTAATTATTAGAAATAATCTCTATGAAAAGAAAAACTGATGTATAGAGTATTTTTTCTGCAATAAAAACTGTAACAGATGGATATAATTAAGCTGAGATAAAATGGTTGAATTTACAAGCGATGGAGCGGTTGCTAGATCTGTTAAAAATGAAGCGGTAAAATTCAGAAATAATTGTGAAAGAAAAAACATTTCAGAATAATATTTGTCTTAGATATTGCATTATTCATCAAGAAACACTTTGTGCCAAAAGTTGCAGATGGATAATGTTATAGAAACAGTATGAAAAATAGTAAACTTTACCTATGGGAGAAACTTTGAATCATCGAGAATTTGTTGCGTTGTTTCAAGAACTTGAAAATAAGCATAGAGAAACGCTTTATTATGTACAAAGTGAGATTTAGAAGAGCTGTATTAAAGCGGTTTTTTATTTAATAAATGAAATTAAAATTTTCTTGTCGCAAAAAAAGGGAGAATATAATTATGTGGATCGAAAAAAAACCAACGAGCCACATAATGATACATGGATAATAGATTTACAATGCCTTGTTGACTTATTTAATATTCTTAGTAAAGAACTGCAAAGAAAGAATACAGTTGTCATTGAAATGTATGTCTGTATTAAAGCTTTTAAGGTTAAATTGCAATTATGGAAAACACTACTGCAATTAAAAAAATTCGCACATTTCCTATATCTTTAATACTCTTTATTATCGCAAATAAAAAATCTCAAGAATATGCAGTTCTTGAGATAAATACCATTATTACGGTAAGAATTTGAAGAATAATGATTTGCACTTCATTAATTTAATGATTTGTTGCGTTGCTTTGATTTGCGCTTCAATTTTACATTATTTTCATTACCTTGTAGGAACTAGTCTTCTTTGCTAACATATATTGTAAATAGATCTATTTGACACTTTACGCATATGTTGATTTATATTACTGTTGCTTGCTGAAATTTAAGATTGTTTCAAAGCGAAGTATTTGTTGCATAAATCGCATTAAAGAGGTTTTTCTGCAGTACAGATAGAAACCAAGTTATTTGCTAAAATGGAACAAAGGTATTTTCAACTATAACGTAACACTTCAGCTGACAGCGTAATTTCTGGAATTAAATCGGAAACTATACTCAATTTATCAAATATTTCAGTAACATCAGTATCTCTAGTTTCTAAATGTGTTAAATTCGTTTCTATATTTTTAAGTTTGTTTAAAGGCATATTTGTTGTCTGAGGTTGTTCAGCGATATTGTATTAATTTGACAGCTGTACTCTTTGGTATTATGACATTAGAACAGGAAAAAACTATGTTTTTAGCTTTCTTATCACAGGTTTATCCTAATTTTATTAACAGTTATTTTAAGGTTTGCACCTATGATATCAATTCTAATTTCAGCTTACAATTTCCTACCAGAATGTAATTACAGAAACGCCGTGAATGCAAATAAGACTACTAGTTAAGACTATGTTTTACCGATTTCGAGAGAGAGTCTGATTTCCTGACTAGCGCGCGTTTGCCTTTTGGGTTACGTTCTCTCTTGGATACTACGCTGGGCCATACTTTAGGCCCTTGCTTGACTTCGCCGATTTAATTAATATTTAGGGGCCAACTACTTAGAATTCTGATAGCTTTGGCTATATCTTTCAGATAGCTTTAGTTAAGTTTAGTTTAGTTTAAATTCATTATTATTTAAGTTCAAGCCCAAGTGGAGGCTTTATGTATACTCCGAGTTAGAAGTTGATTGCATTTATTCTGAGAAATAAAGGGTAGTTAACCCTTCTTAAGTCTTACGTGTTTGTTCACACATTTAAGCGATTATTCGCTTGTTAGTGATCGTTCATGGGGTTCTAAGATAGAACATTGGAATTAAATAAGTAAAACCTACATTTGGCGCCCGAAATTGTTCTTAACGAACCATGCCGCTAGGTACTGAAGATTTCTCGTTGACCCCTCCCACCTTTCAGTTCCCTCAGCCTTAATCAAACCCCATGGAGGGATTCGGATTTATCGTGGAAACTATGAGAGCGGCGATGAACCAACAGCAACTTTTGATGGAAGGGGATCTGTTATGATTTCCTGGAGCAGCTGGATCTACACTTCACGTTATAGCCTGTGAACTAGCCGCAAAGAATTGTCATCGCTAAGCGGAAGTTAAAACGTCAAGCCCTCAGCTGGTATAAGACTATTGGCAAGAGTTTGTTGGGGGAACCAGGATCCGAAACGTATACTTGGGAAAATTTTAAAAATTCGCTACTGAAAGCATTCCAAGTAAGAGACCGCGCAAAACTCGAATCAGAATTATTCAGTAAATATCAAACTAAATTTCACGAATTAATGGACTTTATCTTAAGGAAGATCCCTATTGTCAAAATTATTATATGGGAAAAGGCCCGACAAAAAAAACCATCGAAATAATTTTGCCGCGGTTGCTGCCGTCAATCCAGGACTTTCTTGAAGTTAGAAATCCGCAAACGCTAGAAAGCTTATTCGAACTAGCTATCAAATTTCAGACAAGGCGAAAGGCCGAAAACGCGCTCACGAACAATTTTAGGGAGTATTCAAACGAACCCTCAAGGTCAAAATGAACAACCTAAACGAATCCTCAAGGTCAGCAGAATTCCTATCGGCAAGAGGGGAAAGTCGCAAAGCCAGATGAGAGAAAAGCTGGTCAGACCAAAGCATGAGGAAATAAAAAGCAGCTGGACCAAGGGGTTGGAAAGAAAAATTTAAACTAGTTCTGGTGAACAAAAGGAAGGTGAAGTCACCATTTGAGAAGGTAAATCGCTCTGAAATCAAACTGAATACGGTAGTGGTACAAAATTTAGCCTTGCCAGAGATCCATATATTACTAAACAACGCCCCTACTACCGCCCTACGGGATACCGGGCTCAATGCAGCTTTCTGTCGCAGGATTTTTTTAAAAAGCATTTTCGTCGTTATAGATTGTTTAACACAACGGGACAACGGGCGATTGTTGCTTAAGGCAAACAGTGCGTCTGCTTAGGAAAACTGGCGCTGCATGTTCAAATAAAGAATGAGGTGCAGAAAATAAACTAATTAGTAGTAAAGAATTTGATAACCTCAGTCATATTATGGGTTGATTTCTTACGCGCAGTAGCGCAAAAATTAATTTTAAAGATTCTACTTTACAGGTCAAAATGGACAAAATTCAAGAAAAAAAACCCACAGTCCAGGATGTGAATCTAAGTCACCTCGAAGAAGGAGAAAAAGAAAATATTCAAGACTTGATAAAAACCTTTTCTCAGTTATTTGACGATAAACCTGGCTTCTGCCAGATTGTGTCGCATAGTATCGACACTGGTAGTGAGCCCCCAGTTTGTTCAAAACCTTATAGATGCAACCGGGTGAAGGAAGACATTCTTGAGCAACACGTTAAGAAAACGCTCGAGGATAAGTTAATTACGCCAAGTACTAGCCCCTATGCTAGTCCGTAGTTTTATGTAGGAAGAAGAATGGACTGCCACTCGCAGATTCGAATGCATGGATATTCGCAATTGATTACCGAAAATTAAATAGCATAGCGAAATACCCCACATATCCCCTCCCGATAATAGATGAAATTATAAGAAAAATTCGGTCGACTAAATATATGACCACTTTAGACCTCACATCAGGCTATTTTCAAATTGCAGTAAAACCTGAGGATGTCGAAAAAAACAGCTTTTATTACAACGTCAGGCGTGTATGCCTTTTTGAGAATGCCTTTTGGCTTACGCGGAGTTCCGGCTACATTTCAAAAAGTTATGGATATTGTTTTAAGGCCAGTCTTGGGAAAAAGTACAGTCATTTATCTCGATGATATTATTTTGACAAGCGAAACCCTAGAGGAACACATTCACATTTAGAGGAAGTTTTTACATTATTAAATGAGGCGGGCCTAAAAATTAATCCAAAAAAGTGCAAATTTGCCTCCCAGGAATTGAGGTACCTCGGTTGTAAAATCCCGAAAAACGGATTTGAGACTGACAACTCTAAAATTTTAGTTATTAAAAGTTATCCGCCGCCAAATAAGGCCAAGAAATTATCATCTTTTCTGGGAATGTGTTCCTATTATAGAGTATTCATAAAATATTTTGCAAAGATATTTGACCCTTGTTGGTTCTTAAACGAAAAAAGACGATGTTCACATGGACAGCAGAAGCGAACACGGTGTTTGAAGAATTGAAACACGCCTTAATTAACGCCCCTGTTCTTAAATTCCCGGAAGGAGGTCAAAATTGAGAAATTGCAGCAGACGCGTCAGACTACGCAGTTGGCGCAGTATTTCCCAAAATGGGCAACCAAAAGCATTTTTAGCAAGACGCTCATCCAAACCCAACGAAACTAAACTGCAGCTGAGCGGGAAACTCTCGCGGTCCTGTTAGCGATGCAAAAATTCCGCGTGTACTTCGAAAGTACCCCGGTAACTGTGTATTCAGATCACGCGGCAGTTGGTCGCCTATACGCCGGCAAAAATCTTTCGTCCCGACAATGGACACTTCAACTGCAAGAGATCAATTTAATAATAAAACACACGCCGGGGAAAGAAAATGTAGTTGCGGATGCTCTATCAAGAATAAAGATCGATGAAGACGGAAATACAATTAAATGTACGATGTTAACTGCGAAAATAATTGAATCCCGGGAAACAATAATTGCCGAATAAGAAACGGACCCAGAATTCAAAGACATTTATGCTTATCTGGAAGCTCCCGAAAATTTTTAACATCTAGACTTAACGGTTATTCGCTATAGGGTGGTCCATTATGAAGTTATTGATAAATTGCTGTTTTACACAAAAACAACCAACGATTATGAAGAATTGCGGCCGGTAGTCCCAATGAGTCTATGCTTAAGTATTCTAGAGGAGTTCCACGACCCGAAATTAGGAGGCCATCTTGGGGTTAGGAAAACCCTGCAAAGGGTCCGTGAAGCGGTGTATTTTCCGCAGTTATACAAAGTTGTGACTGCGTATGTCAGGTCATGTCACTTGCGTCAATTAATTAACGACGTTAATTACAACCCGGCCGGGTACTTAAATAGCATAAAAACCACTTTCCCAAAGGAATTGGTGGCCATTGATTTGCTCGGTCCCTACCCTAGAACAAAAATTAATAAAAATAGATACTTGTTAACCATTGTGGATCATTTCTCAAAATGGGTGGAAATAATTCCCCTTAAACGGGCTTCAGCAAAAATAGTAACAGACTCGTTTCTAAATAAATATGTTTTAAAATACGGGGCCCCAGTAAAATTGATATCAGATAATGGTAGGCAATTCGTAAGCAGTTTATTTGAAAATCTTTGCACAAGCCTTGGCATACGGCATCTAAAAATGGGTCGTTATAGATCGCAATCGAATATTGCGGAACTTGTAAATATAGTTAAAATTATTTATTGTTATTATAATTCGTAATATATATGTTAAGAATTATCATGACTGTTGGACAGCTGTGTCAATAAATTAGGCTTTGCCTTGAGAACAGCAAAACATAATACCACACAAAAAGACCCCGCAGAATTATTCCCAGGAAATATTTTAACGCCACTGGATAAGAAGTTACTTTTTGTTCAACAAAGACAGGAAGAGTTTCAATTGAAAGATATCCAGAAAATTATAAATGAGGCCATCAAAAATTCTGATGCAGCGAGATCGAAACAAAAAGTCTGTTATGATTGAAAGAGACGCGAGATAGAATATACGATTGGCCAGAAAGTATTAAAGATAAAACATTCATTATTATCTGCACCCGAAAATAGGGTAGCCAAATTTGAGCCCGGGTTTGATGGCCATTTTGAAAAAAATTAAATTTTCTACGTTTTACATAAAGGCAGAAAATGGCCAGCAAACAATTGCTAATGTGGACCAGCTTAAACCGTATTATAGTCGTATGGATTTTCAAGTTTTAAGAGATCTATTGCAGGATCCTGGGAGTGCGACAATAACATTGATTTCGCCGTCGTCTAGCAGGGATTCCCCAGCAACAAAAAGAAAACAAGCGGAGAATACTGAACAATGTACCGCGAAGCAAACGCAACAGCAGCCACAATGTTCAGGCTCAGCGAGAATGAAGAGAACGAAAGAGAAAAGTTCCATTTCAACAGAAGCCAGTGCCGATGGGAAAGCGGATAAAGCCCACTGAAAATATTCAAAGGAAACGTCCAACGCCAGAACTGAAGCCAACTACCTCGAAAGAAGCGCAGGAATGTAGGAGCCAAGATCCACGAGAAGAAAACGAACCGTCGATGAAAGAACCATTTCGTTTCAGGAATCAGGAAAAACCAAGCGAAGATGGGAAGATCCGGTTACTACAAGGCAAAGAGGATGCCAGAGTACCAGAACCCTCAAACGACGAGAAAAGCAGGCCGATTCAAAGCCAGAGGAACGAAAAGAAAGGAGGGGCCGGAAATGAATACCAGCCGCCCGAGAAGATTGAAAGTTCAAAACTTCAGATGTCCCACTTGGCAAGAATTCTGCAACAAAAAATGGAGGATTATAGAAACCAAAAAGATAAATGAAAGTTATCCTTCTTTTCTATTTTGTATTGAAAGATCGATTTATGTCATGTGTTTAAAGTTGCTAAATACTGTTTAAAGCAAGAAATTGAATTCGCAAGTTGCGAGAATGTAGTTTTAACTATCTATGAAACAGGAAAGATTTTTTCAATTCGCAAGTTGGCAAGAATTTATTTTGTAAATACCTTTTTTTGAGAAGTTCCAGAAACTAATTTGTGAATATGTTTAGTCGAAAGCCTTCAAATGTGTTAACTTAGAGAAAGATTGTAGCAAAACATTGTAAATTTTGTATAGCAACTAAAACGAATGATGTAAAATGAATTTTAAAATATTGCATGTTAAAATGTTCTATTGAATGTAGAAATGTTAATGTCAGCTTTTAAATTATTGTAAACGTTAAACTTGTACAAAATGTAAGTTTTTGTCAGGCATGACTGTAAATACTTTGTATAAGAGATGAATTGAAAAAAAGTATAGATTGAATGTGTTTAAAGTTAGGCTCTCCAGGCTTCACTTGAGAATTTAAATTAAGCTTCTATTTTAGTACATTAGAACTTTGTGTTTAAGGAGTCTTCTGAGGTCTGGAATGTCAAGTTGGGGGGGGAGAAGACTTAAAATTTTGTGTGAAGGAAAGTGTTTGAGAGCCAAAATAATTTCAATAAAAGGATAGTGGTAGGAAAAATAAAATTGCTGTGAAAAATTGCACTAATATTATTTCCTTCCAGAGGAGTGGAAGGACTAAGACTGATAGCCTGCTCAAAAAAAGAAGCAGATGTTTGTTCCCAGCCAATTTGTAAAAAATTGTGAAATATATTTCTCTTAGTTTTAGTATAGCTATATTGTGTAAAGTTGGCCCTAAACAGCAAAACTTTTTAATGACGAATTGAAGAAAGCACTATTGCTACAAACTTTAAACTTTGATGAAAAAGAGTTTTGTAGAATTTACACTCTTAAACAAGGTCGTTTTGAGAACTTATTCTTCGAGTAGTTAAATTCTGGTAGGGAAAAATGTAAGGTTTATCCTAATTTTATTAACAGTTATTTTAAGTCATGCACCTATCCTATCAATTCTAATTTCAGCTTACAATTTCCTACCAGAATGTAATTTCAGAAACGCAGTGAATGCAAATCAGTAAGAGTACTAGTTAAGTCTATGTCACCGACTTCGAGAGAGAGTCTGATTTCCTGACTAGCCCGCGTTTGCCTTTTGGGCTACATCCTCTCTTGGATACTACGCTCGGCCATACTTTAGGCCCTTGCTTGGCTTCGCCGATTTAATTAACATTTAGGGGCCAACTACTTGGAATCCTGATAGCTTCGACTATATCTTTCAGATAGCTTTAGTTAAGCTTAGTTTAATTCATAATTATTTAAGTTCGCCCAAGTGGAGGCTTTGTGTACGTTCCGAGTTAGGAACTGATTATATTTATTTTGAGAAATAAAGGGTAGTTAGATCTTCTTAAGTCTTACGTGTTCACACACTTAAACGATTATTCGCTTGTTAGTGTTTGTGGGGGTTATAAGATTGAACTTTGGATTAAATAAGTAAACCCCACATTATAAACCTCTTAAAGGTCTGCTTATTCATAATAATAAGAAGGATCAAAATTAAATTTTAAATTTTGTTTTTCGAATCAGAATTAGATTCATCTTTTACTACAAAACCATATTTTTTCGACAGACGCATTTTATCAATTACTTTCGTTTCAGATTAAAATCAGGTTCACACGATTTCGAGGTAACGGATCCACATATGGAAACTTTGAAGTATTTCATCCTTTTTGATACTTTCATGATTTCGGAAATCATTTCTTAAATTAAAATGTTCATTATAAATGCCTCTCTCCTCACAAACACGTAACTACAATAAGCTTTTTGCATGATCAAATGATACAAATATATTAAAAAATTTATACCGCAGTGGACAAACATTATTAATTTCATATAAAATGTGCTTCATAGCTAAACAGCATGAAATCTTAAACTATCTCTGTTTAACGTGTGCATAGGCTTTTTCTTTAAGTAACTTGTCATCAGCTGTTTCCAGGGAAGCAAAATAAATTCATCCAACTCCACTTGAAAGCTTTCGGTT
Organism: Stegodyphus mimosarum; assembly: GCA_000611955.2. Lineage (NCBI taxonomy): Eukaryota > Metazoa > Arthropoda > Arachnida > Araneae > Eresidae > Stegodyphus > Stegodyphus mimosarum. The sequence continues at coordinate 23,094 of KK119915.1, read as the reverse complement.
GTATTTTTCCAGGAGATAACACTTATTGCCTTAGGAGTTTAAGCAGCAGTTTAATTTTTAAGGGATACCAGCTGGACTGCAGATGCGGAAGGAAAATAACATAATTTTAGAACTATGTATTTTAAAGGGCAGAATCTCTCCACAAAGATGAATAACGAGGTAGCAGCGTTTTTGACAAAAATATTTAAAAGAATAACGTACAAAAATGAAACTGTTAGGTTTAAGTTTTTAATGGAAAGTTATAGTTCTTGATATTTTCCTTTTATATTTAATCCATTGTTACAACCCTAATTATGCCTTTTGCGATAGGAAAATTCACATATGATGATTTTTTAATAAGGCATGTAGTTAAACTGAGCTTGTTGTGGCCTTTAGTGCTATCTAGACTATAACACTCGGATACAAATTAAAAATCTTACGGTGTTTTGTAAGTCAAATTAAAAATTGAATAAATTGAATACCTACTGAATGCTTAATGCTAACTTTTTATTATGACTTCTGATGAGAGTTCCGTCTGCTACCATTCGGTAATCTTTAGAACACTATTTCATTAGGTTTTTTTTTATTATGACACAGATTGAGGGGAAAGAAGAAAAAAAGATTAATTTTGGATGTTTCGATCATAGGCTCAATAAATGGTCATATACAGCGTCATCGAATTTGTGTATTAACTTAAAACGTCCTAAAAATTTCTGTTTTTACGAAAATATAATATACGTGATGTTTTCCGACAGTTTTCAGCTAAAATTTACCAATGGCAATGAAGTACTCTCTTGTGCTTTTATAGTCAGTAGTCTTCTTTAGTATGGCATTTGCATTTAACAAACTTTGTTATACTGAACAAATAGCCTGATTTAATTGTATGCTTAGATGGCAACACAGATTCTTCTTATTGGATTAAAAGTTGTTTTTGACGTGTTAAGATAAAAATATAAATGCGTCAGTTGTTGTATCTGCCAGTAGTGGATGAAATCTTTGCGTTTTCTTTCAATGTAAAAATTAAAGGCTAAGAGATAAATGATTTTAACATAATTTTTACAAATTAGGCTGCACATTTAAGTAAGGTATAATTGTCAGAACAACGTTCCGAAGCAAAAACATTCTCTTTTCTTATATTCCAGCCAATACAGCAATATGTCTTAGAAAATATTTCTGACAGTAATTAGATTATCTTTCGGTGCTCATTATAGTTGTTAGTAGTTCCGACTGCCATATCTTTGGGCACGGCTTAAATCCCGGAGAAGACATGAATGTTTGCAGTTGTCTATCTCCCCTCCTATAGGTGTAATATCAGTCACCCTCCATCAGTAATGTCCGTGCACCATCGGTAATGTTCTCAGCGAAGAAACGACTTAGTGACAAATGGGTTCGGCCATTTTCGATAAAAGCTTAACAAGCAAGCATTGGAAGGGGGATAGTAAGATTTAGATCATTTATAATTATTATTTGCGTTCCAACAGTAGTCAGAAGATGCTTTAAAAAATGTACGTCTTTGAAACTTTTCCTCTGAAATAATAGCAGTTAGTATTACAGAAGCAGATTTGAAGGTTAATAGTCCTCTTTAAGCGATAAAGCTGGTTCTGGTCTCGTTAATTTTCTTATATATAATAAGAAAATACCATAGAATGGTTAAATAAAGTAGTGGACACCAGTCAAACCAAATGAGTATAATGACGTTTCCTTTTATTAACAGTACAACTTCCACTTTCTGTTTCCTACTTTTTCTTTTGTAACACATCTCCTGTTTGCTATGTCATTAGCTAAACGAATCCCCGATAAAGATCTTTAAATATCATTACACTCAATTGGATTTGTTCCATTTGCTATTATTAATTACTTACTACCTTAAAATCATTTCAGTAAGAGTACGTGATACTAACTAGAGTTTAATAATATACAAATTCTCTTAGTTTCACACTTGATAAATCTCTGAGTAATATTTATCATATATCATACATGTAAAGTAGATATTTTTTATGTTTAAGTAGTCTATAGCGGAATATATTTTGGGGGGCTGTTACACTAAGGCATCAGGGAAATCTCAGAGTGCTGCCATTCGACGTGGTGTAAGTTTTTCAATTTATCTTTCAAATTACTACCATAGTTGCATGATAAACTGAGCGATTTGAAAGTAATAAACATACCTTTTAATAATTTGGATCTTATTTTTAATAGTAATCTATCAGTTTGGTGCAATTTAAATACCTTTAACTGAAATTATTCATAATATATCCATTTGATAATTTATGTAATTGTTTACACCTGTAATCAATAATGTAAATAATAAAAGTTATTTTTAGAGCCATAGATTACTGTATCTCAGTACAGAGTAATCATTTGGTTTGACCTTTTTCAGCATTTTCATTTCCAAATTGGGCCCACCAAGGGCCGAGTCCCGAGTCGCAAAGTCGCTGAACGCTCTTAGTTCGATTTGGGTTCGAATCCCGGCGAACGGGCTAGTTGCATGGATGGTTTCATATCTTTTCTCCTGAGTAACGTAGATACGAGTGAGCTGCCCTTAACCCTCCGAGCGTTACGGGTTTAGCCTAGAAATTTCAAAGTTCCTCAAAATGTCATGAACAAGTGTTATTTTCTTGATTTTAATTAAAAAATGACTCTTTCATTTTGTACCTTGATTTCTTTTCTTCCAATAAGAAGACCGAAGTCAGCGAAGCGAATTCTTTTGCTCCGAATGAAGAGGAGCCTGTTTGCTCTCGAAATCGGTTGAATTCTTAACTAAATCTACGCTAAACACAAGACTGTTGTTTCGCTAATTTTAATGAATGATAAATAACAAATAAAATGTCCTATTCGATATTCGTAGATAGCAACTTTCAATTAGAGGGTAACAAAAGTTTTTGTTTTATTCGCCTGCCTTTAAAAATGTTTACAAAATGCGATAAATATGTAAGTATTAATCTCAAAAACACTGAATTATAAACATTGCTGTTAGTTTTTCCCATTAATCTCAAGCATTACAACGGCTCTCTAACATAAAACGTGGACAGAAATGTTTTTTAAACGCCAACCCTTTATGAATATTTTATAAAATGGCATTCGTTAAGAGAATTTGAGATTTCCGAAAGGAATTGAATACTGGTTCGGTTCCGAAGCGGAAAAGGAAAATGAAGCTACTGGGGTTTTTCTTTGTGTTTTCAGAACCTGTTTCTGCCCTTTGTATTTTTACGCATCACTTGGAAGAACAAATTGTTAGGCAGTGATTGTCTTTAATTCCCTAATTTCACGCTGTATGTTAGCAATTTGTGCAGCTGGTATATTTCACAAAGGCTTTAACCCGGAAAACTTTTAATAAATAGATAAATAAAATCAGGTAATAGAGATTTATAAATCATGGCTAGAGAAGGAATAATAAGTTTCTCGAAAGGTTTCAGAATCAGTTCAGAAATTATTACTTCTGACTGAAACACGTACTAAGTATTTTAAATTATTTGAAATTCATTAGATTTCATGAGTTGGGAAAATATTGAAACAATATTTCTTGGACGTCAGATTCTAAGAGCTTATCCCAATGTCGAAAAAAATCAAGCTTTCATTATTATTATTATTATTACTTGCTGGGATATAACAAAGATTCGTCTATTTATGTTAAGTCAAAACCAGAATGTTAACCCACGGCCTATATAACTGCTCATTCCTCTTATCTTCAACTGGTATCGAGCTCTTTGTTCTATGTGCATAAATCAGTTTTTTTAGAGAAAAATCAATAATGTGTACATTTCGTACATAACTGTAGTATTTTAAATTATTGAAATTAAATTTTAAATTCTTAATACTTATGTAAATTACAAAAATTCGTGATCATAAAAAACATGCTTTTTATAAGAATGAAGGAGATAGTACATAAATCGCTGTCCTCATAGATAACGTTACGTTATGCAGCTCCATAAAGGTCGTTTCATAAACCAAGATGGGCTAATGAAATAAACTGACTTGATGAGCTTTCTTATAAGACTTTGTTTTAATTAGTATGCTATTTCTTATGTTATCACTCCAACAGCTGTACATTTCTGTCAATTCCACAAGAAAATTCAAATTCAATGAGTTTAAATATCGTGCAAAAATCTAAGTTTGGAGACAAAGTGTCGATAGCTTGAACCAGGAACGCTGTAACTTTCAGAATTTGCCTATCGTAGTAATGCTGCGCTGTTTGTTGGTGAGTTTCGGCTTTGCTTTCAGTTACATTACAAGGTGTCATAGCATAGAAGTCAAGTTTCTTAATCTTAACATAGATATTTGTTTTATAAACTGCTGAAAATTTGGTACATTTTCAGTCAAGTTTCTTAATCTCAACTTTGATATTTGTTTTGTAAATTATTGAAAATCTGGTGCATTTTCAGGTCGCAAGAAGCAGATGTTAAGACTCTGCTAACATTTTAGTTTATAATCTCTAACCAAAATAAAAATAATTTTTTTTTTAGATAATTTTATGATTGCCATTATCCTTTCGATTTGGCGTGTCCTGATTTAGAGATGAGACAAGAATTCACTTGGTAGTCTAGGAAGGTTAGCCCAGTGTTTCGATTAACTGTAATTAAGGTGTAACCTTACTTCATGAAAGTTAACAATGATGGAATGCTCAATACAAATAAAAATTCTTGGATGACTTCGTGAAGGATCTTGAGCTTGCTAAAATTGCCACCTCTGAAGGGCATAAGTTAGCTTAATGTTTAGTCATCACTCAGTAAAATAGCTCTGCGGTTATTCGAATTGATTCTGTGCTTCCAACCATCAGTTAGACTAATAACATAACAATTATTACGGGAAAATGCTTTTAAGTAACTGCAAACATATTGCTATAAATTCAATAATGAAAGAGCAGGTGCAAGCTTGTTATAATTTCCTGAAACAGAATCAAGAGGAATCCTTCTAGGAAGAGGCATTGCGCTTATTCATACTATTTCATTAATAATTTCATACGTACTTCACAACGAGTAAAACATCTACTTAAAATAAATAATGTATGACCTTTCTTTGAAGACATCCTGCACAGTCCAGTTATGTATGACTGCGAAGGAAATATCCTTCAGATCTATGCAGGACTCAAAGGCATAGGTATGCATTTCAAAATTGATGAAGAACGGAGTCTTTCCTCTCACAAGTAACACAGTTTTATACGGGTGGATCAAAAACAAGTGAAGGTGTCGAAAGAAGACGTAGAACTGGAAATACATTTGGAATATTATAATAGTGTTTTTCAATCGTAAGCGCTTGCAGCACGGGAATCTGTACAGTATGTAATAGAGTCGAATACATAGAATTCAGCTATATACACCGACAGTATATCCGTACTTTTAGCCAACTCTGATTACCAGCAAATTTCACCAATCATTATTAACAATCAGTAATTTCTAAGAAACAATAGACATACGCATAGCAAACCTAAAATGGGTGCAAGCACACACAGGAATAGAAGATAATGAAATAGCGGACAAAACTAGCCAAAGAAGCAGCTGATAATTTAGAAGCTATTATACGCACCTATACGGCTTATAGCTCCTTCTTCCCACTTCAAAAGTCATCTTGGAAAAAGCAGTCAAAAAATAGCAAAATAAATGGAATCACGGAGCATCAGGAAGACGATCGTATGAGTTTATGCCAGTAGTTTCAAATGAACGTCTTACAGTCATTCCACAGCTAAGACAATTTATAAGAGGTCATGGCCCATTTCCTGTACACTTCCATAGGTTCAGTATCTCACAAACATACGTCTGCGGGACTGAAAGTTACTCAGAACATTACATCTTCTACTACCCATTGAGAGACTCAAACCGTGTATGCCTCACAACCAACTACGACACAGCATACAAAATATTTATAATAAAATATTGTGTGCCAATTCTTTACATGTATACTTTTATGTTGCATATTTATATGCATATTTATGTTATATGTTGTGTGTATATAATTGTAAGTTCTTGTTGTATATTGCCTATTATGTTTAGTTTTATGATATATGTTATATATGTAATATTTTATAATTACATGGGTAAACCAATAATGCCACTCCGTACCCCATGCACCACTGATCAATGTAAAAACCGTTAGCTATGCAGAAACCTATGCTCAAAATAGCTCTAAATTTCCGAAGCGGTACTCTTATTGCCCCTGTGAGGTGTTGCTCTGGATAGAGGAGGATGTGGGACATACACTTACCTATGTTAGACATCAGATGTCCCGGCTCTCCGCCACCAGTCACTAGAAGCATAACATTTTTTAAAATACGTAGCTGAAACAACTCAGGTATCATGTAAAATTTTTAAAATAAGTAATTAAAATAATTTCTCAGTACTCCTAGTGTGCAACATTGGCAAACAAACAGGCCAACTGAGCGCCCTTTCCATGATTCCTGAGTTTTAATGCAGTTTTTTAGAGACAAAAGGTACATTTTTTTAACCTTAAGATAATTGTTTTTATTATTACTGATTTATCTGGCTCCTGGCTATGTAAATTGTAAACTCAAACAAACCGTTCATTATTTTACGAAACACTTAATTTCCGAACTATTCACTGCTGATTGAACTTACTTTCTCTCCTAGCTTTTAGTTTTATAAACAAAAGGAAAATCGTTTCTTTGCACTGTTGCACAGCAGTTCCCTTTTAATCCGGATACTGGTTACGTTTCGAAATTTGTTGCACATATTCAGCATGTTGATGTGCAAGTGCTTCATGGAGGTGCTTCAAATTTACATTGTGTCCTCATTATGTTTAAACGTATCTCCACACAGAACTTGCAACGTTTTTCTCTTTCTTTGAGTGAAAGCAGTGACCACTAATAAATCTATCATTTTCAACATAGGTATGAGTAACCGCATTAAAACAGCTCTCATGTAGAACAATTTCTCCTGTGTAAATAGACCTTAAATAGCTTATCCTAATTAACGCATTGTAAACTAATTAATCATATAAAATCTCATTAGTGTATTATTTGAGGAACTATTTAAAAAATGAGTATATACTCGTTAATTTCCTCCTTCCGACTTTCAGTTGGAGGCAAGCGTTGATTATTTTGTATTGTTTCCCATGACTACAGATGCTCAATAAGCGACAACAGTTATTTTAAATCGTTTGACATGAAATTGCGAAGCTTGAATAAATGGGATCTAAACGTTATGTAGATCATTGGGAGCTTGCATTTGCACGACAGCTATCTGATTTATGTTCCAATCTTCTATTCCAATGGCTAGAGCTTGAGTGCCGTTAAGGTAAGACAGTGCACAATGACTTAGAAACAATATGTGTAAACTTACAGCATTCCTGAGGAGAAGAAATGAACAAGGCAGCAAACGAAAAATGTTTGGTTGTTATTTGACAGCCTCTTATTAAAAAAATTTATTCCTCTTTGGATTCAAATAAAGTACTGAAACGCATCAACTTATTTTTAACTATTTTAAAATCCTAAGCATTTACTTTTTTTTAAGAAATTCAAATACATAGCTAATACGAATTTTCTTATGATAATAGTTCTCATATTCTTATTTCTCCTTAAGCAAAGCTGCGCCTCTTAGAATAAGGTTCAGATACTGCATATTTAATGTTACAGTAGCTATTACAATTCTTGATTCCCATTCTGAAAAGTACAACTTTGTAACATTGCTGTGCAACCAAAGTTACAAGGTCGGCATCCTTTCTCAAAAACAGCCGGTTAAAATTCAATTAAAATCTGATGTTACAAAATAAACCTTACTAAAAACTACTAGTGAAAAATAAAAATCTACTAAAGCTACTACAATGAAATAAAAATCTCACAAAATAATATTTTAATGGTGCCCTAGCATAAAAATGTTGGTAGCTTAGAATAGCTTGCGTGATTCAGCACAACTTCACAAAAGCGTTGAAATACTTTATACCAGTCACTGCTGTGAAAGTTTTTAATTTGGGGTACATTGAGAAATTTTTGTAAATGTACCTGCATCATTCTGCCGGTTATTGGTACGAAGAACGTCCCTTGCACAAGAAATCGTTTCCTGCGTTCAGGTAGGAAATAAAAAAGTTTGGGAGAACATTAAATGTTTCAAAGTATCTTATTCATGGACTAAAAATCTAGAAGATCCAACGCAAAAGTAAATATGACAACAGTCTGTGAGATCGGATTTCGTTGAAAGGGTGGCATTATTTTGATTACGGGGATTAAAGGTTCACCACGTAATTGTAAGCTTTAGGCTTGCAATTATGTGGTTAAATTACGTGGTTAAATGCAGGTTAAAATTTACATTCTAAAATTTGTCAGTTCATGATAACTGTAGGTTCCACCCCATTTAATTAAAATTTCCAAAGCATCTTATCTCAAACTTTACACTTTTTTGAAACTTTATACAAATAAAGGTGAACTGTTGAGCCCAATAATATAAAAGAAAACAACTCCTCACTTAATGATTCAAAATGGGCCTGAAATGAATACATGTAGCCACCTATCTAAGCACACCTTATTAAAAATGCTAGAAATTTTATTTAGCATTAGTTACTACACACCATGATATATATTTTAAATCATATATTGCAAATTAATTCAGAAGTTAAGTTTCCGAGTAAGCAGTCTTTTTTATCCTCAGCTGTCACAAATTTATAATGATTTCTTTACCAGATAACTTTCTTAACACGTAAGTGACGACAGAAAACTTATTTAACAATGCTAGTAGTACCATCACTGAATGTTTATACCTGTTTACACTGCATCCTTCAGTTTGACTGACACCTTAAAAAGTTTATTTATTACTATTTTTGTTTATTTAATTTTAGAATAATAAATAAATATTAACTACTTTCAACCCTATGCTCAACAACATTTTTATGTTTTCTTTTAAAATTTACAATTAAGCAAAGTATTACTTGCAAATAGAGTGCAGTTTAAGCAAATATTTTCCTTAAATATATTCATTGCATTCAACACAAACAACACCTGTTCTTTTTTAAATATCTAAACTGGTCTTTAATTCTTGGAGTTTTGGTTGGAATTATTAGATTTGGAATCCAGTATTATATCTGTAGTTCTTAATTTCTGCCATATTATAAAGAATTCCGCCTTCAGTTTCTGAAAATTCAGTTTCATTATTTTCCTCCAAGTCTGAAATCTTTTATTGATTTCTATTTGAATTTATATTGGAGCAGTTTTTCATATACATTTTTATTCTACTAAATAATTCGCACTAATTCTGAATCATTACTCAATCATCATATGCAGGAATGAATTAAGTACATATACATTTTATGCCTGAAAATAGTTTTTTAAATGCAGGTATCTTCTAGAAAACGTAAACACTCTTAAAACATTAAATTTCAATTAAATATTTGATCGAAAAAATTATTTTTAATACTCTCTCTCTCTGTATATATATATCCTTCCACAAATGGTCAATATTGTAAATTTCTGAAGTTAAATAACTTTACTGAAAATGAAAAGTTACTAGAAGACATGATCACCAAACAGAACTGGTGAAGTTGACTTAAAAAACAGATAGTGAGTGGCTGATACAAATAACAGAATAAATATATTTCATACAAGATGAAGATCAGAATATTTCAAAGAAAACTTCTTCATAAATCTAGTATAAATGAATATGAATATTTAAAATATATCTCAGTATAGGCTATGTGATAGAATTAATAAGTCCATCATTTTGAGGGGTTTTGGTATAATTAAATATATTATATGATAAACTTCAAAATTAGGTTTCCAAATGCGAAGTAGATAGGTGTAAATAATTATTTTCCGAAAGAGAAATAATTTCCAACGAACAAAAAGCAAACAGAAAAAAGGACTTTGATTTCTTATTTGCACACCTCCTAAGAGATCTAAAATCCGTCGCTTTGATAAGTTTGGTAGTATTCATGTTCATGCACGCATACGTAAATATTTGAACAATATTTACCTTGAATTCCTTCCATTCTGTAGTGATAATGACTTGAAGAAGCAAGAAAGGAGTACGGAGAATGCTGAGGATCTTTGGGCTCCGTTCCAAAGTGCCGAGGTAGTAGAGATTCGCAGGCCTCGGCCGGAGCCCCGCGCGGGAAGGCTCGGCCGGCTCGAATTAAGCAGAGTGCAGTCACGATGCTTAGTAAGATCATTGCATGCAGTGGCTGCCTCGTTCAACTGCTGTCTTGCCAACTAGACCGGAACACCGTTCTACCCTTTTCCTTGTGAGAAACACTCCTTCCGTTTATAGGTTAAGGGAACAATTGCGCTCTCTCCAAATTTAACCCACTTTGGGATAAAAATGCAAACGCCCATCCACCTTCAACTCGATAATTAGCTAAAGTCCTTTCACTGCAATTAGATAAAAAGCGTGAACTCCCCTCTCAAGGTTACACTGCAAATAATATAGCCAGTGAATTCTACATAAACTAAATTAAAAGTGAGCAACAAAGGGGGAAATGGTAAATTACTATGGCTTGGTTAAGAAAATAATTCAGGTAAAGAGCATTATATAATAAAACTCATTCCTCTTTTAAGATCCGAATAATTATTGACCTCAATTTTAAATATTGATAGGAATTCTTTCGTCCTCATTTCAAAACCATCTTCAGAAATAAAAACTTGCGAAGTTGATACCATCGGAAGGGCTTTCACATAACTTGGCCATATTTTTATAAGAAACAACATTATAAAATTAATGATACTCTACAACGTAATTTATTAATCATTTTAATTCATGAACGATGAAAGAAGTAGTACTCCATTCCTTCTCTACTCTTCAATTCGAGCTATAAATATAAATATTCCAGGCTATGGTTTTGATATTTACATTAACTCTTTTCAGACATGGCAACAAGACTTTCGGAAGATCGATAATAACTATTAAAATGAAAAACTTAATTGAGTTAATAGCCATCGGAACCGGAATAATAATAGGATTAGGAAAGCAATAAAACAATCGATTTGCTTAAACAAAGTGATCTCAATTACATTTATTTTTCTCCATATAAGTCTATAAACTCATCAAATTTCGAACACAGCTCTCAAATACCTTCCTCCAGATTCTCCAGATTCCTTACTCCAAGAATTCGAAGCATTATGTGGGTGTAATGTAATGTAATGTAATGTAAAGGGCGAAGCCCTCAGCCCCCCTAGTCCAATAAACGGCCTTATGGCTAAAAGAGGACAGGCCCATCTAACGCAAACAAAAACACTGGTGATATATCCCTATTCCAAATTATTTTAAAATCTATGTTCTCTATCCATGTTAAAAGTCAAACAATTTAAAATATTAAACTTTTAAAATTCAGTTAAAGAGTATCCTGTCTCTATTAAACTCTTTAATTTACATTTTAAAGACTAATTTTAATATATCAATTTCTAGATAAAATACCTTAAAATGTGAAGTGGAAAGAATAGTGTTTTATGTCTCTATTAATCATTCTGATTAGATTGACAATAATTATTAAATCCAAAGTTAGTAGTATTTTAAGCAGTCCCTAATCAATTAAGTCACAACTGTGTAATTACAGTAAGAGCATGTCACAGGTACATTGTACAATATCTTATGTTTTACAACAGCAAGTATTTCATCATATAATGCAAAGTATAACATAATTTACACAATTGGTATAATGGATCACATACAGACATTGATTTCATAGCAAAATCTCATTATATAGCACAAAATACACCGCAAATAAATACAATTGGTATAATATATCACATACAGCGTCCAATATCGTACAATATTCATTTCCTCTTTATAAACATTTACATGAGTTTACAGGATATTTCTCTCCTCACTAAAATTTATAAGGTTTTAGGGAGTTATTCTGAGCACTACATTCTCAAATCCATGAGGAAAACAATTTACAATAAGATTACAAAATAATACAAAGCAATTACAAAACTCAAATTCATTAGAATTTTTTAATAAAATACTTCCACAATAGTATCCTCTATATTACATAAAAGCTCATAAACTCCAAAAATATTATCCCTTTTAAGTTAATATAATAAAACTAAAATGTTCATAACCATCCTTAATTCCTAGTAATTTCCATTCAATACCCTATCAACTCTCAATTCCAATAATTGATTTATTGCTGTTGATGATACTCAATATATCTTTGGCAAACTGTTTAAATTTGGAGTTTTTAATTCTAAGTTTATTAGTACTTGTAATTCCATATTTCATCCTCACCCCCTGAGTAAGTGCACAGAACTCGACAAAGTGTTCTGCGGTTCCAACTTGATCACAAATGAGGCATTTATCGTTGCCCTGGAGGTGGAATCTGCTTAAATAAGAGGGGAACCTCCCATGATTAGTAATGATCTGGTTAACGTCTGTATCTTTATAAACCCTCATCTTAGTTGAAACTTCTATATCTTTCAGGTAGTAATTTCTTCTTGTGGAAGTTTCCCACTCTTGTTTCCATAGTTTATGGTAATAATCATTCATAGTAGCAATCAACTTTCTTCTTGATGGTTTAACGCATAAGTATTCCATTCCATCCCCCAGGGCGGCCTCCTTAGCCAGTGCATCCGCCCTCTCATTACCGCAATGCCCAATGTGTGCTTTGATCCAATGTAGATATACTGAATGTTTTTCATAAGCTTTGTAATAAAGATCTTTAATATTTTCCAATAATTCGTTTTTTGGCTCTGGCCGGGAGAGCGCCGCTAAGACTGAAAGTGCGTCTGAATATATGTGAATACAATGTCTGTTAGCAAGTCCTTTTACAATCCAATTCAGGGCCTCTTTTACAGCAATAATTTCAGCCTGATATACTGAGTTTTTCTCTTTCATTTTAAATTTCTGCGAATGTATTTCCAGTCCATAAAAGTAGACAACAAATGCTGCACCGACGCCCTTCTCGAAACCAGAGCCATCAGTATAGATTTCAATCTCTTGTGGTCCCAATTTGTTACAATCATAGTTAATTCTCCGAGCTTCTATCGGCGAAATATTTTCAGAATTAAAATATGTAATGTCTTCAGCACATATGACAGTGTCATTATATGTCATAGACTCATTTAATTTGTTTCTGAGTAGAAATTTATCATAATAAAATCGGTATTGAATAGATAGAGGGGGTACACCGGCTAAAATACACAGAACCTCCGTCGATACTGTTCTGAAAGCTCTAGTAATAGCCAATAACCAACCTCTCTGCAAAGAGTCCAATTTCGATCTCAGTCTAACTAGCTCCCCTACTCGGACACTCCATGCTCCCACATCATATATAATCTTTGGCAAAATGACATTGATATAAATCTCCCTTAGGGTTGCGCTCATGTTTGCCAGAGTGCTTGAAGTGAAAGTATTTATGTAAAAAGTTAAAACTTTTTCTATTTTTCTCTGGACTTCTTAAAAATGAGATATAAAATTCAGTTTTTTATCCAGAGTTACTCCCAGGTATTTGATTTCGTCCTTAAATTTAACATTCTTACCTTTAAACTTTATCCTGGGAGGTCTAGTTTGAGCACCACCTCTTGGGAAGAATATTGCATTTGTCTTTTCTAGATTAAAATGAATCTTTTGCCTTACACTCCATTGATTAAACAATAGATCGACGTGTTTGAATCTTTGTTCCAACTTTTCCAGGGAGTGATCATAAATTAAAACCATAACATCATCTGCAAAACAGATAATTTCTGTATTTGGGAGTTCAACAAGAATCTCGTTGATCATGAGGCTCCAAAACAGGGGAGCACTGCAGGAGCCCTGTGGGCATCCTTTCTTAATCTGGTATTGTAAATTAAATTTATTTGTGCTACCTTGGTAAATAATCCTTCTGTTATGCAAATAGTCCTCTATTAGAAGGTACAAATTTCCATAGACTCCGATCCTCTTGAGTGTATAGAGAAGTTGAGGCCACGTGATTGCATCGAATGCTCCATGAATATCAAAAGAGATGAGCGCTAAGTGATAATCAATCTTTTTTTGTCTTATTAATTGAATCGTATGATACAGTGCTAGTTCGGTAGACCTTCCTCTTCGAAATCCATACTGCCTATGACTTATATAGTTTTTCTTGCATAAAATATAATTGAGACGATTTGTAATGAGTTTATCCAAAATTTTTGCAAAAAACTTGAGTAAACAGATGGGACGATATTTGTCATTATTTTTCGGAATAAGTACAATTTTCCCGATCTTCCAGCATTCCGGGAATACTGCAAGTGCCAGGCATCTATTGTATACTATCAAGAAGAGCGAAGGATATTCCTCAAATAACCTCTTTATAATATTGGCACCAATCATATCCAAGCCGGGAGCAGATTTAGTACTAAGTCTAGAGATCACACAGTAGATCTCTTCATATGTAAAAGGTGTACAGTAGATTAAATTCCCTTCTTCCGTCTCCCATCCATTTTCCGCTACTTCCTCATCATTTTGAGTCACTATCATGTCCTCATCTACATCGATATCATCCTCATCCAACTTCAACGTATTGCGTATTATTCGGTCATAATACTCCTCAATTGTTTTATACTTTTTATCGCCTTTTTCCAATATAATATGTTGTCTTCTTTTTTCAGTAGCAATCCTGTAATAATTATCGTAATAGATTTTATGATCCCAAAACTTCCTCTCTCTAAATTGACTTTTCACACTCTTAATCTTCTTTTTATATATTGCAAGATTTCTTTTGTATTCGACTTTCCTTTTTATCCTTAAATCTTCAGGTATGTTTTTAACTTGTGCACTTTTCCTCGTTGCTCTTAATTTTCTTCGTAGACCATCTAGTTCAGTATTCCACCATGTAGCACTTTTCCTATTATTCAAGTTCTTCTTGATTAAGAGATATTTATTCATATATCCCATTAATAAATCTTCCATTTCCTTCACAACTTCATTTAATTCTTCTGCATTACTCGCTTGTACTATTCTGTCTTCAATCTTAAATATATCGTTACGACACTTTTTAATCATGTTGGCAACTCTTCCCACATTTCTTGAATATTGTTTTCGCATAGTTCTCTCAATCTTCACATTTCCAAGTTTAATAAAAAGATATTTGTGGTCGCTAAGTGTCTCCAGGTCTAGAACTCTAAAACTTACATTACTCACATCCATGCTTGGTGAACAAACTGCCAGATCAGTCCACCCAATACCAACAGAGGAAGAAAAAGTAGGGGTAAAATCTTGTATATTTAAAATTTTCAAACTGTATTGAACAATAAAATCGTATGTTAAAATTCCTCTCTGATCCATCTCCCTTGCTCTCCAGTTAAAATTCTTCGCATTAAAATCACCGGCAATCATAAAATCATATGTATATGTTCTAATAATATTCTCAAGCTGATATAAATATCCCTCCAAGTCCTCTGCAGGGAAAAAGTAAGTAGAGATGATTGCCAATCTATATTGTTTCATATGAACAGTAATTGCTACCACGCAATCGTGAAGAGAATCTACAGTATATTCGAGGTCACTATCTGTAATAACGATAGCAGTCCTACCATTCTCCATTTCAACCGCTCTCCAATCTCCATTGATATGTGCAATCTTACCCTTGATATGATAGGGCTCCTGCAGTATAAAAACATGTATTGGCTCTTTCAAGATATTGTCAATTACAGAGAGTTGGCAAGAGGCAACTGCACAATGGTTTAAGTTAATGCTTAGGATATTCATGCTCAAAATAAAAGATAAAATCACATCTATTAACATAAAATCTCTTATAATAAAATCAAGTGTTTACACTATATAAAATCCAATATATACAAAGTTTCTTAAAATCAGCTATTTAACGTTTAAAATCAAACGGGGGACGTTTAAAATCAAATATATACACCCTTTTTAAAAACAATTAAGGTAAAAATGAAAAATCAAAATTAACTCCAAATAGTTTAAAATCCTTCATTGAACACAGAGCAATTTACCAGGGGTGAGGACTAGTTTCCTCCACTTCTTCTGTACTTGAAATTCTAGGTCAAAATACCTACTTGTAGGCTATCAAATAAATCACAGTAAAAACAAAAAATAAAATCAATCAATATCTTAAAAGTCCCCGCCGACATCATATTCAGTTAAATTTTAAATTTAAATATCCAGATGTACTTTCAAGAAATTCATCTCTTCTCTATAAACATTGCATTCCCTAGAGAAGGCATCATGCAAAGCGTCGAAATCCATCATTATGTGGGTGTATGCAACTTGGTCACAGCGCGTGCTCGATCGGCTCACAATCTCCGTATCACCCTAGAGTATAAAAGGGAATCACCCTAAAGTGGCGCACGTTGAAGGCACATGTCGGAGATAATATTTAGCTAAAAGTAGAAATTGCTAATATAATTGCATTCACTTTACGAAAGAGAACCTTACTTTTTTCTCAAGGAAAACTACTACCTCTAAGCTGTTGTTCAAAGAAAATCTCAGTTTTGTGACAGAAAGTTAGCTTTTGTTTTTCAGGAAAATAAATTTAAATGCCAGCTAAAAGGAAAGTTTTTTTTTTTTTTACATAAATTCTTTTGTTCATTCATTACTTGTCCCCTTCCCTTGACGGACCTTTGTCCACCAAGGAAAGTTTCGCTTTCTTGAAGGACATTTTAAGAGTAAACCTAGAAATTATTACACATAAGAAAACTCCATATTACACACAGGGAAAGTTCAGAAAATTACCATGCAGCCAGCCCGTTCTCTGTGCTGCAGATTTATTTCCTTTGTGCAGAGAAATAAATTGAACGGAAAATGTAATATGAATTATTCATGGAATTTTAAGTGTCTGGGCTTATATGCTTTTTCTATCTTGTCAAAACATTCATGTTTTAACAGGATTTCATTTGCAACCTTATTCATGATTGCAAAATTGTAATGGTTTTGTGATAAGGTTAGAGACTAGCAAAAACCATAAATGTCGCTAAATTTTTTAAATAAAATTTTACATACTGTTGTTTATACTCTTGAATTCCATGATGCTGCATGACTTTCCTAAAAACGATAGTCATTAAAAAAAGTTTCTTTAGTATGGCTGATCTATGTTACAGTACATTCAATTTATTATCCTCACACTCTTAGAGTCTAAAACAATACATAATTTTGATGCTTAAATTCAGAAACTACAGGTTAATCGTATTCTGGGCTAATGGATATCTAGTTTTTTTATTTTGTATATTCGATTATCCCTGAGAATTCGTATGGCCCATTTGGCTGAGGAAAGTAGTGCTTTTACAGAGGAATTCTTATGGGAAATTGTTTCTTATTATGCATGGAGAAAGCCACCGAAATGCTCATGCAACTAGCCTATTCATCAAGATTTGAATTCAATCGAACTACCTATATTTGACAGTCTTATTCATTTATCCATTCAAAAACTGGTAGGCCTGGAAATCCTAACTTCGTTGACTAAATTAGAATAAATCTGTAAGATCACGGCGAGGTACACTAATTAAGAGCCTACAACATGATAAGGACTTCAATAACAATCATACGTGTTACTAATAATATAGTTTCTAAAGTCGCTGAATTGCTGATCAAAAACACTTTTTTCCGTGTTTTAGTGTGGATATTATAAGCAATAAATTATTGAATTTTTCTTGAATTTGAATTGCAAAATAATTAGCAACTTTTTTCATCATGCACCCTGGATACAGTGAGTAACATAGATATTCTACCTTCCTTTCTTAAATAGAAAATGTATTTACTTTTATTAATAACTTTTTCGCTTCATTTTTAACAGATATTTGGTTCTCCTCCATGTCATTTCTCTACTTAGGCAGAAAGCTCTCCTGTGCTTTGCCATTATCGACGAAACAAACAAACTTTTTAAATAGCAAAATGCTCCATAGAAACATCGTCTCCAGTGAAATGTCTCAAATTGTTTTCAAATTATATCCGTGATAAGAAATTTATTGACCAAAATTAATATTGCATCCTGCTGTTCCTAACTTTCTGTGCAAAATCTTATTTCTTCTATCCAATAATTTTAATTTTATAGGAATTTCACAACAGCGCATTGAAAACTCGTTATTATTGGGGCTTATCGGTACACACATATGCACTAATGAACCGTGATATTTTCCTAAGTGCTATTTTAGTTGAGAGAATTCTCGTTGACCCCCACTCTCAACTTGTTTTAGCAGTGGATGAAGCCGCTGATAAAAGCTCTAGCTTTTAGTTTGGTGTAAATACACTGCTTGATTTTAAAAGTGCCTTATTCAGACTTGAAGGCACAGGATAGAAATAAGGCATGAAAATATGGTCTAGAATAAGTTGGTTTCATTTTCAGTAAAATACAACATTTAGAAGTTAGTACAATTTGAATGTCCCAATTTAGTACAATTTGAATGTAAGTGCACAGCCACGTACGGCAGTACGAATGCAACAAAAAGTCATATAATCTAAGATTATAATTCTGAGAAATTGAATACTACTCATGGTGGATTTACTCCTAAAATTCATGGAGATCTTACGTTGGGTCGATATGAATGCAGACAGTCTAACCCACAAGTTCCGACTGGAGACAATTTTTGGGGTCCTTTGAGTCATGGAAGTGCTTCAACATGTTCCAAGCATTTTCTGCAAAACTTAGTGATATACATACTTGCCTGAATATTAGGTACTTCAGGCCATTCAGAAATGATTGCATAATAATTTGCAGAATCTTTCAACATTTCTGACAGCAGTCAGTGTGTATATGATCCTCTGAAAAGCTGAACAGTTGTCACATGGAGTAGCACCTTATACACTGAAGTGCCACTAAATTAAGAATACCTCACTTGTAACGAACTGGTGCAGCTTAGGACATATTTTTAAAAAATGTGCACTCAAAGAAAATGCTTTCTGCATTAAATGCAAAAAGAAGCATCAAATTTCAATCTGTAAAAATACAAATACCAGATTTCTGTTCCTCCCTTTAATTATGCTTATCAGGTAGGTATATTTGTTCTTAACTTTACTCATATACAAACTGCTCGAAATTTCATCACTGTCCAACAGACATTACTAAACTAACTCGATACATTTGTGATGGCGGAAGCGAGTGCAGTCCATTCACGTCTAGTAGACATATTAAAATTACAAGTTATTAGTTCGAATTCGCATTTGAGTTATTAGTTCGCATTTGAGTCTTCCTCGAGTACTGCACAACCTAGACGTGGAATGCAGTTTGAATTATCTGGCATTTGGAATATATCTGCAGTCACCCTAAAGGCATTTAAAGCAGTAACACTAATGCATATCATCTCACTGCATCATTAGATGTTGTACTTGTTGCTCGTAAACAGAAACTGGAACTAACTGATACCTATTGATTGATTAACGTAGCTTTCTATTGGAGTGTTGTGAACTTCGAGCCACCTGTAAAATTAACGGAACTCTTGCCAAGGTGCTTTCGATTCTTGGCTGGATTATTATCAAATTTAGTCCTAAAACTATTGTTGCTCCCTTATCAGTAATTCATAATGTTTATACATCAATTGTCGATCATAAAGTGGATGAAGATGTTAGAACATTTGTAGATTCAGAAATAATTTGTAGTAAACGTTTTCAAGGTAGATAAATTCCCAATAATGATAAGAAAATTTTGAAAAGTTTCTACAGTTCCTACAAACAAAGTGATGTCCAGTTGTGAAGTGGCGATGGAAATAATATGTCACAATTATGACAATTATTATGTAGTTCTGATGTAGTTCTTCCGACAATTATGATGTAGCTCTTAAAAGTTTTCATATCTTACTGAAAAGCAGAAAACTGTTTGTTAATTCATATTTAGAGCATGTTTATATGAAATGCATGCAGAACTATATTGATCAGAATCAAATCGAATCTGTCCGGGATTCTAAATATTACTATCTTCCTCATCGTGCAGTTGGAAGGCGGAAAAATGGAAAAACAAAATAGCTCATATTATTCGATGCATCTTCTCATACGCAAGGAAATTCTTCTTTAAATGAAGTCCTTGAACAAAATCCCAATTTACTTGCAGACATTTTGCTATGTTACTAAGATTTCGACTTCAGAAAACAGCAATCATACGTCAAGCTTTCTTACAACTGAACTCATCTGAAAAAAAACAGAGACGCAACTCGATTTTTAGACTTCAAATCAGAGTAGGACGCTGACGACAAAGAGATTCTCGAAAAAAATATTCTGTCTTTTCGTGTTTTTTCGACAACCTTTTGGATTAACTTCAACCCCCTTTTTGTTTTCGGCTAGTCTACGCAAATTTGGTGCTATGCATTTAGCAAAACATCTGCAAAACAGCTTGAAAAGAAAAACTTTATGGATAACCTTATAATGGGAGTTGGTTCTGAAGACAAGACTACAACTTTTTATAACAAAATGCAAGATCAAGTTTCTCTTGTTAGTTTTCAGTTAGCGAAATGGACCAAAAATTCACACTCAAAAACAATTAGAGGCATGAGGGTACTGAGTTCAAAATTATGAAACAATTTAAGTATCAACTGGAATACTGAAGAAGACGCATTTCGTCAAGACGTTCAAAGTAGTGTTTATGACTTGACAGAAACATTTAGTTTTGAGAACCGTGTCCAAATTTCATTCTCTGCTAGGCCTCTTGGCCCACCAATAGTTGCAGAAAAACTTCTCTTTCACGATACTTTTCTCTGTAGATTGTTGTGGGATTAGATGCTCTCTCCCTATGCCTATTGCTGCATGACAGTACAAATGAACCACTGGGCTACCACTGTTAAAAACCGTGTACATTCAAAAATTGGACTGGAGCTTCATCTTCTTCTGAGGCAAATATTCATATATTTTGCGATGCTTCCGAACAAGCATATGGAGCAGTGCTGTACGTATGTTTTATAGAATAAAATGTCACAGAGGTTCGATTCATATGCAGTCGTAACAGACTTTCTTCTCTGAAAAGTAACACGTCTTCGACTAAAGTAAACACAACTCCTCTTTGAATTTTCTGACTTCTTCGACTTCGAAATGTAATCGGAGTTTGATTGCTCTACAGTTCTGTAAAGAAACTCGCTTAGACAGTAGTATATCAGCGCTTTGAAGTGAATCCCCGCTAGCCCTATATTGGATTCGAAGGGATCCCAACCGTTTGAAATGTTTGTCTGCAATAGAATTACTGAGATCCAACAATATACGTATCCAGCACAGTGATGTCATTGCCCAGCTAACCAAAATCCAGCAGTTAATCTTTTATGTCGTATTTCACTAGCAAAGCACTCCCTTAGCGATATGGTGGGATGGACCGTCGTGTTTAAAGCAACCTGAAGATGCTTGACCTACGAAATCTGTATCGATGAACCACCATCCAACTGCTGCAGCGGAAACAACAAATACAATAATTCCAGTCTCTTATATACCACTACGTTTAATCTTTTCACAGGTGTTACTCGATTCAATAGTTAGATCAAACTAATCGGTGTGACAGCCTGGGTTTTCACCTTCATTAACTATTGCGAATCGCAGCAATGTCCATCTTTGATTTCACTTCAGCTGTAATATTGAAGGCTACAAAATATAGTATACATAGTGAACTTGATGTCTTATATCAAAACTTGATTCTTTGCAGAGGGCCTGCTTACTTGCTATACCAGATGTTTTCGTACAGTCTCGACTGAGGTGATATGTGTTTTGGCTGGTGTATTGCCTCTCTCACTAAGTTACATGGTTTATTATAATAAAATTTTATTTAGACATTTGACTAATTTCTTGTAGTACATATGGAAATATAGATCTTCATAGTAGCGCTTTGGAATAGATAAAAAATAATGGTATTCACCCTCGAAGTGTATTTGGAATTGCATTTTATAGAGATATTCAAATTGATGCAGAAATTGAAATTTATACTGATGGGTCAGGATATGAGGGGGGTGTCGCCGATGCCTCAGTGGTACTTTTTTATGGTGTAGAGATTGATTTTGAAAACGTGAATATGAAAACTATTAATTCTGTAGAGCAGGCAGAAATTTATTCTATAAAAGAAGCTTTCCAATGGATTGACTCACATTTGCGAGAATCCTATTCAATTAACATACATTCAGACGCTTTGTCTGCCCTGCCCGACTCATAACAATGAGGTTATGAATGAAATCAAATATTTATATAGAAAACGTAGAAGAAAACACAGATTATACCTGCACTGGGTTAAAGCGCACTCTGGAGTGTGTGGTAATGAGAGAGCCGATACACTTGCCAAAGAGGCTGCCCTGAGGGACGAAGCCATTTGTCATGATGTTCAAGAATCAAGGAAAGAGACTATTACCGTTACGAAAGATCATTTGTTGAAACAATGGAAGGATAAGGGGAAGACATCAGAGAAAAATATTAATTATTTAAGACATATACGTATCAAGAAAAAAATGACTATTATAATTGATATGGACCGTTACCAAATTATTAATAATCATGGTAGGTTTCTCGCCTATCTAAACAGATTCCACCTATATGAGAACTCCATATGCAAAATATGTAATTCTTACGGAAATGCAACTCACTTTAACGAGGACTGTGTAGTAACAGGGAGTGCGAGGGCAAAATATGGATCATTCAATATGCAAGATTTTAATAAGAAAAATAGAAAGGCATGAAAATATTGGAATAGGTAGATATTGGTTCATTAGAAGATATTGGTTCATTATAGGAAAATAATGAACATTATCAATAGGAATGAGAAGATTATTGGAATTGAAAATTAGGTCTACTTTTATTTTTGCTTAATTTACACTCATGTCCATAAATTAAGGATAATGCAAAATCAATCAAAGGAAGAGTTAGAAGCAAAACAAATTTGACTTATTTCTAAAGCTCTTTTATTAAACAAAAGGTAAAGAGCAAAAAAAGATGCTATATGTTTGATATTATTAAAAAAATTAGCGATTTTTTCTCGCTGGAGCAAATTACAAAAAAAACTTATTTACAAAAAACCAATATTACATGGTTGGTATGATTGTTAATACATTTTATGTCTCCCAGACGATTCAATACAGTCCGTACAACGCCTAGGCATGCTGAGTATCAAATTATCGATCTGATCTTGGGGGATATTTCACCACTCAAAAAGCAATGCCCTCCGAAGTTCCGGTAGACATGTAGGAGGAGGTTGACGGACTGCAACTCGTCGGCCAAGCACGTCCCACACGTGCTCTAATGGATTCAAGTCCGATGAGAACGCTGACCAGTCCATACGGGTGATATCCTCCGATTGAAGGCATTCGCTTACGATGTT
>KK119914.1:68049-78205 GCA_000611955.2 Stegodyphus mimosarum | reverse complement strand
GTTGCCAAAGCCTGGAGATGACACTCTGGGCAATTCCAAGTTCGTCTGATACTTCCAGTTGGGTACGCCCACATTCCAGACGACCGATAATTCTACCACGTAAAAAATCATCCAAATGCGTCCTTTGTGTCATAACTATTGGGTTATTGCACTGAAATGCTTATAAAGCGCCTGCGAACAATTTTACTTCTTTACCTGCATTCCTTATATATCACTCTCTTACACTCTCGTCATTGTGACGTACCATCGGTGTCATCTGGTTACTTCCTGAAATTTGCATATGATTCTTGAAGATGTGTGTAGTGATTTTACAGGTGATATATTTATTTTAGAGTTCGATTTCCGCGTGAATCCGAATTATCCTTAATTTATGGACATGAGTGTACTTTGTAAAATAAAAACTTAAAATACATTCTTTAGTTTACATTTTAAGTTTTAATTTTTAACAATGTTACAGTACTTGTCTGATAATATTCTCTTGCCTATAAATTAAAAATTTTTATAACCCACTCATAAATGTTCTCCAGAAACCTTTTGTTTATATTTAATTATTATTTATATGCCAAGAATATTTTGAATTACGCGTGAAAGAAACTGAAATATGTTAACAATAATATTGTCGTGAAATTTACGTTCTGAAGCAGAATGGTAAGCATGTACGCAAAATCATCTGTTTGCCTTTCTGCCTCTGCTTATGTAAATAAAATACTTTACTTAAGATAAAAAGGAATGAAAAAATGGACTATTTTCTTACAATTTTATTTAAATGGATTCAAATTTCGTTTTATATTTTAAGACCAGGTTTATGAGCTAATTAAAATCAGAAGAATCACCATCCAAACATTTTCATAAAAGGGATGAACTTGAAAGATTAATTTACATTCGCATTTTATTGAATTCAATTAACATTTTGAAGTCCTTCTATAGCCATATAATAGGCTAAACAAACCACATATTTTGAGTAATTTTCTAAAGCTATTCATCTATTGCTCATATGGGATTCACCAAACAGAGCACGGCCAACATAATTTCAATAGAATTAATCTTTGCCATAGATTCACCATAGATCAATTTTAAGCCTACATCATCGTCTGTCTGGAATATACGTGTCTTCACTTTCATAAGACTACTGGAGTCCATGCTGGGTTATAGCGCACGTATTCTTCTATCTTTCAATTCTTCAAACGATTCTTGCTAAATCAATCGGGAAATCATTGTTTAAGATCTTTTTATTCTTTCGACCGAAATTCTGCCATGTGTTTGTGAGGTTTATCCTCATTTTATTAACAGTGTTTTAAGTTATGCACCTCTTCTTTCTATTCTAATTTCAGCTTACAATTTCCTACCAGAATGTAATTTCAGAAACGCAGTTAATGCAAATGAGTAAGAGTACTATTTAAGTCAATGTTTCGCCGACTTCGAGAGAGAAAGTCTGATTTTTCTGACTAGCGCGAGTTTGCCTTTTGGCTACGTTCTCTCTTAGCTACTACGCTCGGCCATACTTTAGGGCTTTGCTTGGCTTAGCCAATTTAACTAATATTTAGGGGCCAACTACTTAGTAATCTGATATCTTCGGCTATGTCTTTCAGATAGCTTTAGTTAAGTTTAAATTCATAATTATTTAAGTTCAAGCCCAAGTGGAGGCTTTGTGTATACTCCAAGTTAGAAGTTGATTGTAATTATTCTCAGAAATTAAGGGTAGTTAACCCTTCTTAAGTCTTACGTGGTTTTTCTCACACTTAAGCGATTATTCGCTTGTTAGTGTTCGTGGGGTTCTAAGATTGAACATTGGAATTAAATAAGTAAAACCCCACAAGTTCTTTCGGATGGTTATACAATTGCATTTTTAATGAAGCTGAAGCTCCAAGACAGGATCTTTATGATCCTTTCAAAACTTGACATTTTCTCTAAAAGGTTAAATTTGCTTGTATTGGTGTTATCGCTCGCTGAAACCAGTTCTTTTTCTGTCTCCATTTACTATGTATTTGTTAGGATGTTCTCCATCTGAAATGGACCACTCTTCTGGAGGTGGATAGATCCACTCTGGTCCTTTACAGCATTAAGATGCTTTCAGTTCCTTAGCAAAGCAACCGCGAGAGGGCAGATCTGCAACGTTGTACTTTCCAGGAATTTGATGACTGTAACCTGGAGTTCTCATTTACTCGATTTTCTATGAAAGTGGGCCAATTTTCTGTCTGTCTGCTTTATCCAGAGAAGGGAATTTGTCGAATCTGTTCAATAAAAAATGAGAACTTCTTTTAGTTTCAGGTCTTCGCCTATTGCATGAGAAAGCCTGATTCCAACTGTGCAAGCCAGTATTCTTCGAGGAGCAACTCTAGCTCTGGAATGCTTCAATTGACAAGTGACGCGATCTTCACTCCTATGTCTAAAGGAAATTCAAGTTGCATAAGCATCCTTGCTTGCATCCGAAAATACAAGCAAGGTGGTACTTTCGTCTATTTTGGGAAGAAGCTTAAGAGTTTTGATGTCTTCCAAATATTTTAACTGAGATGTAAGTAATTTCCTTGTTAGATCATTTGGTAGATTTGTATCCTAATTGATTTTCTGCTTCTAGCACTTCTGCAGAATCAGCTTAGGCATAAGAATAACTGGACCAGTAAGTCCAATCGGATTAAGGATTTTACTCAATACAAAAAGAACAGATCTTTTGCTCAGGACTTCTCCATCTTTTATGTGCCAATGCAAAGTATCGTCAAACAAGTCCTCTTTCAATCCCGAATACTGATACAACTTGTTTATAATCTTCATCACAAAAGTTTAGACCTGAAGTTTCATTTATAAGTTTATTATGTTTAAAATTCCTCAAGTTTAATTCAGAAGAAGCCATTATTTCTCTAGATCTCTTGGTAAATGAGTTCAATTCTTAACTGATTCCATACTCGCTACCCAGTTATTCACATACATGGCTTCCTTTAACTTTGAAGCTATTTCCTGATGCTGTTTCGGTACATTTTCCAAGTGGTAGTTAATCGTGGCATCGAATAAAAGGGGGTAACGTGTACGTGGAATACACCCCTTCGGTGACGAGGTGTAGTTAATTTTTCCGGATGTCTTTTCTCCCAGTACAGAAACAAGAAAAAAAATCTCTGTCTGTTTGGTTCAAACCTATTTGCAAAAAGGCTCTTTTCATATAAAAAATTATCCTTTACTTTCCTTCTCAAATTTTTGTCAAACATTTTAAGATTAATTTACGATTATTCGGATCTTTTTTCTAGGAAGTTGCTCAGGGATACTGAATTTTTCTACTTCGCAGACGTTTCGAATACTAGCCAAATTTTGGTAGCCGAATTCTTACAAAAAACTGCTCTGTGTGGCAGATAACCCCCTTTAATCTTTTCTGGCGCCTTTATAATACCAATTCAATAATTTTCTCTTCTAAACAATCTTTTAAAGCTTTCACAGCTTCTAAGGAATTTTTGGTCTGAAGGGTTCGCACGTGAGACTTTAATCGCTTTTCTTTAAGGATTCTATCATCTGGCAAATCAGTAGAATTTCAAGTCATGGAAGGTATCCCAGGCACCTTTTCCCGACGTCGCTTTCTAAAATGAAGATAAAATAATTTCCTGTAACTATTTCTATTTCTTGTTTTGTTTGGGAAAAACTGGTTCAGTTATTCCAATAGAATTAAAAGACAAATCACAAATTTTTCTTTCACTAATTTACAAGGATAAAAGAACTTCATTAAGATTTTTTCCTTCACCCTTGCTCTCTCAAAGGCAAAGTGTTTATTCATTGCTACTAAACTCTCCGTTATGCATTTTATTTCCCTGTAAAGAATTTTCGTGCAGAATCTGCTCCTACAGAGACATGTATTTCATTATGTGCTTTTTTTTAAATCAACAAGAATTTTATTAATAGTAACACCAAGGGGAAAACATTTGTAACCTTTTAGTTCCTTTATGCAATTCCTATCCTTCAGTTTTGGAATATGCAAACATGTGTTTTTTTTTCTTCAGAACATTCATTTCATATGTGAATCCCGTTTCTGAATTAGTTAAATTAATCATATATTTATGATGAATTTCTCTTTTTTCTATCCCTCCAAAAAGCCCATGCATCACCCATTCCTGACTTAAAGATTTTAATTTTAATTCCTTTGCAAGAAATACACTGTTGTATGATCTGCTTTTTCAGTTAGAATTATTCTTACAGAACTGTTTTCACCATTTTCGCAAACATTGACAATTAAAGATTGCAAGATTGCGTTTTCATAAAATGAATTAATTGTTAAGTCTATTGTCAATTTGTTCTGTGTTAATTTTGTCTTTTTTTTTAAAACACATTATGATGGAATACCTTTGTTTACATGCTTCGAATCCTATTTTAGAACTGCAACTAACGCT
This sequence comes from Stegodyphus mimosarum, assembly GCA_000611955.2. Classification (NCBI taxonomy): domain Eukaryota; kingdom Metazoa; phylum Arthropoda; class Arachnida; order Araneae; family Eresidae; genus Stegodyphus; species Stegodyphus mimosarum. The sequence continues at coordinate 73,841 of KK119914.1, read as the reverse complement.
GAGGCGTCGTGGATGCAAACAGCGATAAGATATTTCTTTCGTTTTGCATTTATCTTTCTTTTTTTTTTTTGCCGAGTGGCTCTCAAAGATGCTTGATTACACATTTTTTGCGATCAGAAGAGCAGCAGGAAATACATAGAATTTTCATCCTCGTCCAGGAACTCATTTTCGTTAGATCTGCAGCTGTGCATTTTAGAATATGTCTGGTTTCAATCAGTTTGTTTTGTCTTTTGTCGCTGGAGCAATCTTTGGCCCCGGATGTATCATTCGAGAACGTACGTTCCCGCGCAATTAATTGAGAAAGAATTCCAGCAGATGATTCAAATCATAATTTGATTTTTGAACTGTTTCGTTGGACTCTATAACTAAACCTGCGGACAATATTTTAACAAATATAGGTATTAATAAATCTCCATATGTTTCTGAGGTCAAATTTAATTATTCAAGATACCGAATACATTTCTGTATATAATTCAATAATTTACAGAAGTTTTGAATGTCATTAGAATCCTTTAAAAATCTTACGTTCAGTACATGAGCGTTTATCAACAAAGATTTGTTTCCGAATGTTTCTGCAACACGTTTTATTGAAGTTTCATAATTTTCTTCCGTAATACCGAAGCCGTCTGTTATAATAAGTACTGTCTAAGGATTTCTGATAGTTAAATTTACTTGTAGCACCAAGCGTTTTATTTTGGTATATGGCTGATGAAAAAGTGCTCCAGAATATCAACCACTCACAACTCTTGCCATAAAACTTCGGAATAATACGTTTAGGAAGCTTTACATTTTGATTTTCAATTTTACCATTTTCGAAAGTCTCAGTTTACGGTTGCTATATTCAGTGTTTGCTGTGCTGTATAAATTTCTTTCAATTTGTATTTAAATGTAGTTATCTTTTCTTGATATTGGTCAAACCTGTTTAATTCGTGGTCCAGATCCTTTACGCTTATTAATTTTTCTATATCGGCTTCTGCTTGCTTTAATTAGCTTGACTTTTGACATGAGACTTCTAAGAAAATTTCCAGTTCCTCTGAGTTTATTTCCGTTTTTAATAATTCAGTTTCCAATCGGCCAATTACTTTTCTGACTACTGCCCTTATGTGGCCACGTTTTCTTTTCAATGTACTATCTATTTTTTCCGCCATTGTTTTAATATGCAATAATTTAATAATTAAAAGTAATTCACTAGCCTATATATCATCTGTATCATTGATATTAATTTCGACAGTTCCAACAGTTAATTTAAGGAAAAACAGCAGTTACTGGCAGTCCCTATTCGGGCGCCATGTTGAATTTTGTCAATTGTTTGTTGTTTAAAATTTATTTTGTTTTAATCAGATATGTGAAATATTCACGTGACTTCTAAAAGTCTGCCCTAGAACTGTTGCCATTCCTTTTTTTCTAATGTGAAGTCCATTTCGTTTTTATCTACCAAAATCCATACCGTACTCTTACTGCATTCTACATTGTATTTTCTTTGGACACTTTATTAAATTTCAGTTAATAACAGCTCTGGAAATGAAAACTAGGTTCTTCAAAATAAATAAAATCAATGTTCGAGAATATCAACAGTTTTATTTAAAAGGGACAATAGTATTAGCTGCCTCATCATAAAATATTCAATTACTTATATGCAAATATCTTTAGAATATCACTTTTGTGTTGCCATTTCCGAAAAGGACAACTCTATTTTCTTTTTTCCTGCCGAAGTGAGTGAGCGGTTCCTGCCTCATTTGTAAGTAGACATGACGATAATACTTACAAGGTATTTTCTCCCTCCTTTCTACATGCCTTCGTGGTGTAACGGTTAGCACACTCGGCGCGAATTAGAGAGGTCCAGGTTCGAGTCCTGAGGAGGGCAATGCACATTTTTCACTTCTTCAAAATAACCTAATGACTTTACATACTTATACGTAAATAACAGCTTTTCAGTCGATAATAATCGATTTACACATACACATAATACGATTAACACATAATACTGATCCATAATACTCCAATCACTTTTCTGGTATATAATTTATTATTAAAAAATCTGATGTGCACACCACATACCTTTCTTGCACGGAATATTAAATTATACGCATTCTGAATTTCGTTTAAACTTATTGGATTGAATAAAATCAACTTCATCGATAGCGCATAAACGACAATAGAATAAATGCACTCTTTAAAATTCACTATATTTGTTTACCAGAGCGACACTCTGGCGCTAGGTTCACTTAACAGCGTTACATCTCATTCATTTTAGAACTCAAAATGCACAAAAATTATGTGTATCGTCTGAAGAATTATCTAATCGCTGCCACATGTTCCATTCAAATACTTAGATAAATCTAAAATGATGTATAAAAGAAATTAAACAAAAGAAACAGTTCTTCACAGACAATATTTCTCATTCAATTAATTCAGACCCCACTTCGTGACAAGGCAAAAATACATAAAAACTCAATATATCTACATTAAAAATTACGAAGTAAATCTTATTTCCTCGAATTTATTACTTATGTCCTCAAATAAATTCCAGAATGGATTAAGCATGATTTAATTCACAATAATAAAAGACGGCGTTATCTTTGTTGTTGCGAAATTTAGTTTCTTTAGATTGGCAACAAATCCACTATTCTCCTAAGTTTCAAATGTAAACAAATATGGCGGCTATTTCCAAAATAATTAGGCTTAGCCGCACTTAAACAACTTTTATATTGTTGGTAATTCTGCATTTATAACATGCAGGTTAGCTAAAGGCATAAAAACCTTAACTGGAAGGTAAGAACAACATAATTCAATCAGTTTTAAACAAAAAATGCACAATTTACAAACATATAAGAATAAAGAAACTGAGTTCACTGAGCTGAGTAATAGAGTGCATACATACATATATATATATACATTTGGTGCGGCGGATTGCAACCAAAATAGTAGGTGCACATTTGCATGTTATAGCAGTCCTATATATAAAATTTCAATGTTCTGAGGCTACACATTTTTGAGTTATGCCAGATACATGCATACATACATACATACGCACAGACGCCACGAAAAAGTCTTTTCATAATCCATTTTAAATCAGTTTTATAGTTTTTTGGGGAAAAAGAGTCCTTTATTCTGTCCTTACGTTCAGATATCACTCAAAAACATCGTTAAATTGCATTCGATAGCGGTCAAAGGGATATTTTCGTTGAAATGTGACACCCGAAATTTTTCGTGATTACAATATTTCCTTTTTACTTCATACAAGGAAGTAAAAATGATGAATTTGTATGTATGAATGTATATGTCCTCCCACTGTAGGAAAACAAACTTTAAACAACACGGTCCTCCTACACGTGAACATCTGCACCTCGAAGCCTGAATTTTGAATTAGTTATTTTATGTTTTATAAGAATCTGATAAAATTTTGATTGACAAACCCAGCCATTTAAAAGCAATGCTTTGTACTCGGCAAAGCATAAGATACTTACTTATATTCCAAATTTAATAAGAAAACTCAGTGATTTAAAAGAAATGTGCTGCCACTTAGTATGCCGTAAAATACAGGGTGTTTATAAAGTCCCGGACCCATTTTGATGTTTAATAACTCATAAAATAATGAAGATTTAAACAAACTTATGGCATTTATTGATGAAATAACTTATATATTTTCCTTTTCAGGTTTGAATAGCTTTACTTTTGTAAATATCGTCTGCGCGTGTGGTTCATTTCAGATAATTTCATTTACCAGTCTAAATATCTGTACTTTTCTAAATATCGTCTGCTTATTATTTGCATTTTTCTCTCTTTTGTTTTTGGCAACTATTGCGTATTATTATAGGCCTAGGAGGATGGCCTTTGAAACAGATATGCTAAGGAGGACAGAAGATGATGCTGAATTTCTGAAGCGCATAATGTTCTCCGGCGAAGCATCCTTTCATCTTTCTGGCGTTGTTAATCGCCATAATGTGCGCATATGGGGATCTGAAAACCCTAATGAATACCGTGAGGGACAAAGGGATTCCCCAAAGGTTAATGTGTGGTGTGGACTAATGCACGACCGAGTCATTGGGCCTTTCCTTTTTACAGAAAAGACCGTCTCATCAGTCGTATACTTAGACATGTTGGAAAACTTCGTATTTCCATAACTAGGAGAGCTTCAGCCACATGTCTTTTTGCCACAAGATGGTGCACCAGCTCATTGGAGTACCATCTTTCGTAGTTCTTTGAATGACCATTTTACAGGAAGATGGCTTGGGCGAGGAGGTTCAATTCCTTGGCCACCCAGATCACCTGATATAACGCCGCTGAACTTTTTCCTTTGGAAATTTGTAAAGGACAACGATGACAGGAGGAGAGTGTGGAACATTGATGACCTAAAAGCCAGAATTACAACCGCAATAGCCTCTGTGGATGCCGACATGCTTGCCGGTACTTGGCGTGAAATTGAATACCGACTCGATATTCTCCATGCGACGAAGGGGGCATACGTGGAAGTTCATTGACAAGGGTCATGAAACTTTTTGAGTCTATCTAACCATTTATGTTATTAAATTAATCTATCTTTATTATGTTATGAGTTATTAAACATCAAAATTGGTCCGGGACTTTATAAACACCCTGTATTTGGCTTTCAAATTTAATCAACAAACTGAGTGATTTAAAAGAAGTATATTGACAATGCCCGAAATAAAATATTTTAATGTTAAACATGCCAATTTGTTTCCATCCGGCGAAACTAAGATATTTCATTTGCCTTTGAAATTTAATCTGTCACTCATTAGCAAACTAAATTATTTAAAAGCAATAAACACAGTTCAGCATCTCTATTATTATTACTATCAATCCATGAAATGACACTAACGGGGCTCACTGAAATCATTTTGTGTATTTCCTTTTTCATAGAACATACTTTAAGCGATTGCTGTGCAAGCGATTAACATAAAGAATAGTTAATCTTATACACACATACACATATATATATATATGTATATATATATATATATATCTACAAATATGCACATGCAATAAATTATATCTTGTAGTTAAAAAAAACAATTTCAGATTTTTATCGCAGAAATAAGTTTATTTCAGTTTTCGTCTGCTATTCTGGAATTTGAGGAATCTCACTGCACGTCCAATTTTTAATTTTAACTTGGGAATTTTTTAACTGTTTTTAAGCTAGTTAAATAAATTGGCACAGACACGGCTCGTTAGATAAAAAGATTTCTTAATATTCAGCGATTCAAGTTAATTAAGCAAATGAATTGAGAAGTAATGATGTCATGTTAAACTAACAGCAGCTTCAGTATTTTTATACAATTAATCTCATTCAGCATCTACAAGTTTCATAGTTGAATGCATACATGCAAACGCAACTTACCAGGTCGATTTCGTGCATTCATTTAATGGTTTTCCGATGCGCACTGTTGCTTTCTGAATAAGGTTAATGTGTGTGACCTGTTCCTAATTAGCAAAAATAGATGCCTCTTGCGTTAGACAGTATTTTTTCTTAATTCTTCAGTCTTGGTGTCAAAGGAGTTCTATTTTCAATATGAGGCATTAAAAGTGCATGAAAAACTGCTGAAGCATTTTCGAAGAAAGAAATTGAATTTGCACTATTCAAAAATAGTATCATTAATAGTATTGGATTTTTAAATCTCTAGAATGCGTAACGTTAGTGTTATATTCCCGCAGCATGTCATTTTTCTTGAGCTGAAATTCGAATTTAAAATTTTGAATTTAAGTAAATATTTTTTATATAGTGTATATTAGTATAAAAACATTCTCTATTCTTATTATTATAAAGTATATAT
>KK119914.1:46191-67449 GCA_000611955.2 Stegodyphus mimosarum | reverse complement strand
TCATTATAAAGTATATATTAGTATAAAAATTATTCTCTATTCTTATCATTATAAAGTATATATTAGTATAAAAATTATTTTCCAAGTAAAATAAACAGTTTACTAAAATTTACTAGCATACGAAACTCTACTTCTAAGTAACTACAATATATATTGTTACGGTTTTTGTATTTAGTTTGCTATTTTTAGTAGAACTGCAGTTAAATTGTTTCATTTCCCCTTGCAATGCGGCTCGCGACGAGTTTTAATAGAAAGCTACTCCGAAAAAGTAAAAATACAGGAGCACGTGCGTTTAACATTTAATAAATAGATAACTCGTAATTGTACTCTTTTGCTTTCCGGAAAAATCGAGAAACTACCAGAATCTTCTTATACATGATTAAAAAGCTTATAAAAGCCGGAGGAAAACATCTCAATTCAATTGTTTACTTAGTGCTGTTATTGATTGTAGCGAATTCGCGGTGAGATCGGATTAGCTTTCTCTGTGTTTTGAATTGAGTTCTATTTATATTTTAGTAGTTCGAAACATAACTACTGTGAGATATTGCCATATTGTGCGAACATCTCCGAGGAAATTTCAGCATTTTGATTTATTTCTTGGGATAAGAATAAATTTTATTAACTTTTTATCGACTTGTGCAGTCAATACATTACAAACCAGTACGCACGCAACAATATTATGTACAGAACAAATATAATAAACATAGCTATTTAGAATTAGTTCTTGAAACGACCTTATTAACTGATTTGTAAGGTTCAGTAATAGTAGAAGTAATAAAGAAAAATTATATCCCGTCTAAACAAAGAAACAGCACAATCTGTTAAAAATCAAAAATGTTTATCACAGCCACTTTTTATCTTTTCGAGTCACAAAACTCTGCATTAAACATTTCAACGCAGATCGAATTTCTGAAGAGAGGCTTTGTAATTTATTACTAATATATAAAGTGGTGGGAAGAAGTTAAACGATGAAATTTTAAATACTTCTTAAATCAGCCTTACTCAACCTTTTTTCAAATAATAATCACGTTTAGGAATTGGAATGTCCTATCGACCAACTTACTCTTGTTCCCTTCGAAAGCAATTTTTTTAGCCTATGTTACTACCAATATATTTATATTTTTAAAATACAATTAATTAAAATTCATCAAATTTTATATCAGTGCAAGTAATTAAACTGATACAAGAAAATTCGTATATGTATTTTTTAATAATTCAGTGCTATTAGAATTTGAACAATCTTTAACTAACTAACTAAAGATTAAATAAATGTTGGTTCTCACATTAATACGATGAAGGAATCTACCAGTTCTTGCATAGCTGTTCTATATTTAGATATATGGTTGGTAAGAAGCATCACAGTCATAGTGCTTTAAATGCCTCTTTTGCTGCTATAGGCTCTTGGCAGGGTAAAAGATAATAAGTTTTATTAGACAGTTTTCGAAAGTAAAGTGAATAGACGACTCCCATGTGCAATTATTTCTTGACTCCGAGATTTTCAGCTATTGCTATAGGTATACACAATTAATATGGCTTTAATTTTTTGTCTTTGTTTGGAAATTCAGGAGCACCGCAAATGCAGACTTCGATAGTATACAAATACAACTTGTGTGTATAAATGGGAAACGCGTTTTAAAAATGCTGTTAATCAGTTCTTAAAACTTACCAATTTAAAAAAAGTTTATGTACATATTTGTTATTATGCTAATTACGGAAATAAGCAGTCGATAGCATTTAAAAAGGCCTTATAAAATAAATATGAGACATTTTTGCTTGCTACGGAAAAAGCTGTCTATATCATTTAAAAATATCTTATAATATAAATATGATACAATTTTACTTGCTAAGAAAAAACACTCTTCTCTTTCTGTCTCTTTCTTTTCTCAATAAAATAAATGTATAAAGTACGTACAAGATTAGAATAGTTTGTTTAATTATGGCAAAGCACTCGAGTTTTATCTACTTAAAGAAAGGGATGCCTTCGTGGAAGACATTTCTAAGGAAACTAGCTAAGACGAAAACGTCCGTGCAGATAGCCTATTTGCGGGGACTCGAACTCCGAACTGACCTACCAGTGTTTAGCGACTTTCCACTCGGCTGCTGGTCAGCCAATATGAAACCGAGGATAATGTCCACGATTAACCTCAAATCAGCGTTAATCAAAGCGCAATTAAAAGTACAAGAAAAAGAAATAACTCAAATTATAATTAAAAGTAAAATACTATTAATAATTTACCTGCATTATCAAGCAGTTTAACCTGCAGAATAAGATAATTTTCTTTCATAAATCAGCATTCTAAACAATGTGATCAAACTTCAGAACAAAAAGAGCTGTTTTTGTTTTTATTATTCATGTGTTTTGAAAGAAATCTAATGTGAAACAGAAGAATGGTCCCAAGTTTGATATATAACTGCGATCTAACAACTTATTTTTAGCGTGTAATTTAATATTGTTTAATTATTCAGTATTGTGTATGTTAAATTATGTATTACTGTGGATATAAAAGCAACTCTCAAATACAAAGACATAATCTGCTATCACTATTTCATTACGAGTTTTTCTTTTCTTTTTTGTATTTTCCGTAGAACGTTTTTTTAGTCGTATGTATGTGTCAATAATTGTTTAATTATTTCACAATATTTCTAGAAAAGGTCCAGTTAATTTTAAGTTGACTAAATTGCTCTTAAATAGCTCAGGTTTTTGTCAATCATTTAAAATATTCTGAGACTGCTAACCAACGAGCAATGAAATCTTTAACTAGTGCTTGCATAAAAAATAAAATTTTTTTATTAAAATTGCTAAATTGCTATTAAAATAATATGTCTGTGCTATAATATGGCTATGTTTTTATTCTTTATTTTTTAAAATTTAACTTTTAAAACTAGTGAATGATTACTTAAATTCCAAAAAACGTAGTTTAAACTAAAAACATATATTTTTTATGCTTTTAACTCTTTTTTGATTTATTTATTAATATTACTTGGTACGAAGTAGCCTCATCAAATGAAGATTCTTGATGCAGTTAACAAATAAACTACAACATAAGAAGGAATTATTTTTGATATGCAATGCAGTTTTCACAGTTAAATAAATTAAAATGCAGCGCTTTCATTTTTGACTACCTCGAAACAGATCAACTGTTAAAAATACAGTAATAAAAGTAATTATGGAAAGATGTTTTTAATTACTACCGATTGGCAGCTCAGACAGGAAAGCTGTTTGTGACTCTGACTGCTCTAACGAAGAACTGGGGTTCGAGTTCCGGAGAATGCATGGATGTAAATTGTCTGGAAGCCGCTGGTGACTGCCCTAAACCGTTTGGAGACGGAAAAAAACGAAAAGTTGGAGAGTTTGGCAGATTAGCTTTCTTCTTTATTCGATGAAAAGCTTGGCCACACTCAGCCACAGTATTGACACCAGAAATCTGGCCTCTGTTAAAGAAAAGCCCTATCAATATTACGTTAAATTTCAGCACATTAATTACGTTCTTCAAATCCTTTTTCATTATCTTTACCTTTTAAAATAGCTGTAGACACTTCTTTTTGGCATTCTTCTAATGTAACTTTATACTTTAGTTGAGACTTCAAAATTGAAATTGTTTTCACATTGAGAACTTCTTTAAATAACTGATCTTCTATTCAGTTCACACACGCTCTAAACGTTGTTTTCGGCCGCTTTCTCTGGGTTTTTAGGCGTGTCCACCCATTATCTCTTATTAATTACTGACACTAGTTACCAACGCAGTCCCATTCATGGGCACAAAGATACTTTATGCTGCGCGTCTCGCAATGAAGACTAGCGCTGAAAACGTCGGACAATAAATAACGACTACCCGACGTTACTTCGGTAATTCCAAAAATGAAGAGATTGAAACGTAACAATTTAATTACAAGGCTCGACATTGAAAATGCAACACCAAAAAGGAGTGGTCAGAAAGTGATGAAATTTGGAAAAAAGGTAGAGACAGCAAGCAGCAATAAGTGATCTTTATTTCAAAATGATAGTCAGAATGCAGAGCGAGAACGGCGTCGGCTCAGTAGGATGTAGGACCACCGCGGACGGAGATGCACGAAGAAACACGTCTAGGCATAGAGTCAATAAGAGTGCGGATGGTGTCCTGAGGGATGGCTCTCCATTCCCTTTCAACCATTTGCCACAGTTCGTCTTCTGAACGAGGCAGGGGCAGAGTCTGCAAACGGCGTTCAATCACATCCCACACATGTTCGATTGGTGACAGGTCAGGAGAGTACGGTGGCCAGGGAAGCATCTGTATACCTTGCAGAGCATGTTGGCAGATGCGAGCATTGTGTGGTCGGGCGTTATCATTGCTGAAAAATTGCATTAGGCAGTCCCTGAAGGTAGGGGATTGCCACCGGCCGCAGTACATTATCCAAATATCGTTGGGCCGTCTAGTGTCCTGAATACGAACTAGAGGTGTCCTGGAATCGTAGGCAATAGCGCCCCAAACCATTATGCCACGTTGTCGCGCGGTGGGACGTTTCACTGTTACTGCCGATTAGATTTGTCTTCACGTCGACGCCACACACGTATGCGGCGACTGTCACTGGATGAAATAAATATAATCTCGGGATCGAGGAGCAGTCTTCATCGTCTTTTCAAATCTTTATTATTTACATTTATATTACAGATACTATATACAACTATTCAAATTAAATATTCTGGAATATTCACCATAATATGCGCCGATATTATATGCCTGATTTCATAGACAACCATCCTTGCTGCCGTCTAAAGGCATTCTGAATAAGCTAATAGGGTTGCCGTAATATCTGGTTCTCTTCAAGTGCCAGTGAAGATTTTTAATCTTCAACATCTTCCCCCCCCCTGATGAACACTTTGTTCATCAGAGGGTCCAAACATTAACAAAAATATTACTTTGTAAAATTTTAAACATTACAACAAAATTGTAATACTTACTTCGATAACAATTCAAGTTAACCTTAACATGTTACTTGACTGGTAAGAACAATGAATCTAACAATTCTGAAAAGTATCATACATCATTAAACACATTAAATTAGCATCATTAACACATGACATTAATCAATATTAAATTTAAAATGACAAAGAAACATAATATTACATTAAAACTAAAGACTACTTAGCAAACACTAGTCCTACAAATATTAAGTTACTAGTGAATTGTTATCAAATTAATATTCAATTAATGTTACTTCTATACCAAAGATTAGCAAGTTTCCACGTACACATTGAAAATTTCTTACATGCATCATCTGGAAGAAAAAAGAAAATATAGCACAATTTGAATTACAAAGATAAATCAAATAACAATTGCATCAGCTTTGGACCTCTAAATTGTATAAAAGTTGTATTGGTCTTTTAATTACTGAATGTTCAGCTTTAACGGAGCAGGATCTAACCAGACCATCTCTACCAGGAAATGTTTCTATAATTTTACCAAGTTTCCAAAAGTTTCTTGGTAGTTTGTCCTCTTGTATGATCACAATATCACCAACTTTGAATCTGTCAGATTTGTTAAATGAACTGATGGAGTTCGCTGATTTCAAATTTAACAAATATTCGTTTTTCCACCTTTTCCAAAAATGGTTTGACAGAGTCTCTCGATAGTTAAATCTTTTCACTAATGTCTCCCTGGTACTTTTAGGTACTTCTCCTGATAATCTGATTGCAGGTAAGTTCAGAGGTCTATTTCCTTAGATGAAGTGACCTGGAGTCAATGGATAAGGTTCCTTTGGATCTGCATGCACAAAAGTGATGGGTCTTGAATTTAGAACAGCTTCGGTTTCCACGAGCAAAGTCTCTAATTCTTCGAAATTGAGAGAAATTTTGCCTAAAGCCTTTCTTAAAGCAGTTTTGACAGAGCGTACAAGTCTTTCGTAAAAACCACCCCACCAAGCTGCCTTTTCAACAATGTATCTCCACTTGATTCCACGGGAGGCATAAAATGTCTTCACATCTGGGTGATTGATTATTCTCCACATGTTCCTGAGATCGATTTCAGCTCGCTTGAATGTTTTTGCATTATCTGTGAAGATTACTGAACATAAACCTGTATTACTGAACATAATACTGAACATCCCCTGAGTGCCGAAAGAAATGTTTCAGTTGATAGATTGCTGACAAGTTCAAAGTGCACAGCCCTTGTCACAGCACAAGTGCACAGCAAGATGCAATACTTAGATTCGCTGTGTTTTATGTATAGCGGTCCAGCGAAGTCAAGACCAACTGCAGCAAATGGTTGAGACTGTTCAATTCGAAAATCAGGAAGAGGAGCTGTTAGCTGAGTTCCAGGACGTGCATTGAAGCGTTTACAAATTACACATTTATTAAGGACAGATTTGATGAACTGTCTGCCTTTAATGATCCAAAATTTGCGTCGCATTTGGGTTTGAGTGTCAGCGATTCCAAAATGGAATACCTTCTCGTGTGCATCTCTTACGATTAATTCAGTGAATCTGTGTTTCTTCGGTAAAATGATCGGATACTTTGTATCAAAGCTTAGATTTGCTTTTTGTAGTCTTCCTCCTACATGAATTAGGCCTTTATCATCAATGAATGGATTTAAATCTCTAATTTTTGATTCCCCGGGGATCATTTTCTTCATTTTCAAGAGTCTGACTTCTTCAGGAAAGCATTCAGCTTGAATCCTTCTAAGCCAGTAGTTCTCGGCTTCATCAATATCATAAGCATTTAAAGTCAGCTTATCTCTATCTTCTTTCTTCAGCCTAGCATTACGAATAAATCTCTTGATCCATGCTGTAATACGATAAACCTTATTTATAGAACTGTATTTAGTTAAATCCAAAAGATGAGTTTCAGCATGATCTGTACTGGTGCAATAAATTGATATCTCACATTTCGATCTCCTTTCTTCATCTATCGTCTCATCAGAGATATCTTGACCTTTAATCTTCGGCCAGTGTTCTTCCGACAATCTTAACCAACTTGGACCGTTGAACCAAATGGTTGTTTCTAATAATTCTGAAGGTAAAGAACCTCTAGAAATTATATCAGCTGGATTTTGAGCTGAAGGAACATGGTTCCAACAATTAGTCGGAATGAGATCTTGAATTTGTGAAACTCGATTAGCCACAAAAGTCTTCCATTTTCTTGGCAAGCCTTCAATCCATGAAAGAACTATTGATGAATCTGTCCAAGCGTGCAATGAACTGATATCCACGTTCAAAGTTTTCTGAACCTTGCTTAGTAACTTGGCTAACAGAACAGCTCCGCATAATTCTAAGCGTGGTAGTGACACTTGTTTTAATGGCGAGACGCGGCTTTTTGATGTCAAAAGCCTGACACTTATTTCTCCATCTTCATTTTGACATCGTAAGTATACAGCAGCTCCATAGGCCCTTTCAGATGCGTCTGAAAATCCATGTAGCTGAACGCAAGCAAAATTATCAATCATAACGTAGCGTGGAATTTTCAGCTCTTCAAGATGAAAAAATGCATTCCTAAAGTGTAGATATTCTGATTTGAGTTCATCTGGAAGTTCTTCATCCCAATTAAGTCTAGCTATCCAAAGTTTCTGAATGATTAATTTGGCTGAGACAATAACTGGTCCCACAAGACCAAGAGGATCATACAATTTTGAAACTTCTGAAATTATTTTTCGTTTAGTTGAGTTTTCAGTTTCTGTGGTAAGGCGAACCTTAAAAAAGAAATAATCAGATGCTGCATGCCAGTGCATTCCTAAAGCTTTCACTGAATTATCCTCATCAATAGCAAGTGAGCTTTTGGTTTCGATGTAACCTTCAGGTAAAGAATCCAATAATTTTGGTTCATTTGACGACCATTTCCTGAGTTGGAATCCCCCAGAATCAAGAAGTAAAATTAATTCCTTTTGTAACTGCAATCCAGAAGCTATGGAATTACTCCCACTAAGTAAATCGTCAACATAAAAATCCCGCAGAAGGATATCTTTAGATAATGGAAATTTTGCATCTTCATTAGCAAGTTGGAGAGCCTTTACGGCTAAATACGGAGCGGAGGAGGTACCATAAGTAACAGGTTTTAAACGATATTCTTCTAGTTTTTCGTTAGGAGACTTTCTCCATACTATTCTTTGTAAATCAGCATCGGAGTCAAATACTAGTACTTGCCGGTACATTTTTGCGATATCTGCATGAATGGCATATTTGTAACAACGGAATCGAATCAAAATATCAAAAATATCATCTTGCAATTTGGGACCTACCATTAATTTATTATTGAGTGATATACCCGATGATGTTAACGGAGAACTATCGAAAACAACTCTAAGAGCAGTTGTAGTACTATCCTCCTTTATTACAAAGTGATGAGGTAGATAATTGGTTTTATTTAATATTTCCTTTCTCTCATGAGGTGGTATTATTTCCATATGATTTAATTTTAAATATGTGTCCATGAACTTATTATACATTTCTCGATATTTTGGATTTCTTTCTAATCTTCGTTCAACACTGAGAAATTTTTTATAGCCATCGTTTTTGAATAACCCAAATTTTTATCATCATTTTTTAATGGTAACTTAACGCAGAATCTACCGTTTGGAAGCCTACTATAAGTTTCATAAAAGTGTGCCTCACATTTCTTTTCTTCCGGCGAGAGAAAATTTATCTGTTTAATATCTTCAAGTTCCCAGAACCTAGCGCAATAAGTCGTTTAAATTTTCATTAACTGATTCAGAAACAAATAACACGCTTTCACTGAAACAAAAATTTTGAACGTCAAAGGAATTAAATTGTGATTCATTACTTGCATTTCCGCTGAGAGTGTTCCCAAATATAGTTTCAATACAATACAGACCTTAGAAATTTGTTTTTTATTTCCAGTGTTCACATTCCAAAAGGCATCGGCTCCAATTAGAATGTTGATCCTTGATCCCAAGCTAGGAAAAGACATATGTTCCAAACATTCGCTTTTCGAGCATAATTTATTTATTATGTTGTTCGGAATAGTAACACATGCATTCGTGATGTTATCAGTAACTAAGAGTTCAAGGTCAATGCGTTTTTGCGAATCATCAGTATTTACCAGCTCTACCCTTGTAATCGGATAAATTTTTTCAATTGGGTTTCTAGAACCGAAAGTAAATACTTTTAATTTTTCTGTTTTAACAATCGGTAATTTCAGCTTAGTTACCACCGCTTTGTGTATAAAAGTTTGTGTTTTTTCAGTTTTGTTCTTTTATCCTACACGGATATATTACTACATTGAAAAAAATCGTGATTAAGATTACAGAATAAACAACTATATTTTAAATTAGTTGCAAATGCAGCTGCTGTTGGAATAGAATTATCTGATCTTTTTTTATTTGTTTCGAATTTGGAGAAATTTGTATTTTTAGCCCTCGTAGAATTATGTAACATTGATGTAATCTCGCGGCATTCAACTTCATCCTTAATGAACGCTAACAATTCTTGAACATTAAATTCCCTTCTTGATGATCGTTTTCTATTGAAATCTAAATTCATATCTTCGGGAATTAATTTCAAAAGAATCGGGCATAATAACTGTCCGTAAGTTTCAGATTCTATTTTTAAACTTTCGAGTGACCTAATATTTGTTTCAAGATCGTCGTCCAAATTTCTTACTGCTTTTACATTGTTAGAACTTTTTACCGGTTCTAAATTCAATAACTTAGTCATATGACTATTTATAATTATGTCCCTTCTTCCAAATCTTTCTCTCAACAATTTAATACAATGGTCCTAATTTTCATCAATTAAGGTAAACCCCTTAATAGAATTTAATGCAGGTCCACCCAACAATGTCTTCAAGTAAGTAAATTTTTCGATTTTGCTTAGATTGCCATTATTATGAATGGCGTTTTCAAACTGGCTCCAAAATTCCAAAAACTTGCTGCATTCACCATAAAATTTTGATATTAACAATTTAGGTAATTTAAGAGTATTAGAATTATTTGCAACACTCAAATCATTATCAGTTTCTATGATTGACTCAACAGATCTTGTATTTTGTTTACTTTCGTTTTCAATAATGAAACGCGAGATTTTACCCTTGTATTTAGCTATTTTTTTCGGAATATTCTTCGGCTGCTACAACTTCATTTTCTATATCCTACTTAAATATTTCTTTATCCAATGATTTTAAGGCACTCTCTTTCTCTAGTAGCTGATCTCTTAAATCCTTAATCTCATCTAATTTTACACGAATATCAATTGTTTCATCTTTCAGTAAATTATCAATTTTACTGATATGTTTTGTGGTTAGAGATCTAATCGCTGTTCTTGATTTTTTATGTTTTTCTAATCCTGCCATTTTAAATTAACAGTTTAAACAAAATAAACTTTAGTAAATCAAAATCGAAACTACAGAAAAATACTGTTCTTGAATCAATACGCATCAACAATGTTCTTCGGTTAACTATACCATCAATAACTGATATTTTCAAATCCATTAATATTCTTTAAAGTTCAAAAATAATTAACTTACCTCTTTAATGAGGTATCGAAGCCCCACGTTGTTGTCGCCAGAACTTAAGTAAATATAATCTCAGGGTCGAGGAGGAGTCTTCATCGTCTTTTCAAATCTTTATTATTTACACTTATATTACAGATACTATATACAGCTATTCAAATTAAATATTCTGGAATATTCACATAATATGCGCCGATATTATATGCCTGATTTCATATACAACCATCCTTGCTGCCGTCTAAAGGCATTCTGAATAATATCTGGCTCCCTTCAAGTGCCAGTGAAGATTTTTAATCTTCAACACTGGATAAACAGAAGCATGACTCATCTGAGAACACGACGTTTCGCCATTCTGCCATCCACATCGCTCCAGTCCGGCACCATTCTAAACGTTGGCGTCTATACTGTGTGGTCAATGGCAGTCTTCTTAACGGACGCCGTGAGTGCAGGCCACGTTCAACCAATCGAAGGGAAATGGTTCTGGTCGACACGAGAACATCCAGAGTATCTTGCACATGCTGCAAACTCGTGGTACAAGTGACTTGCGGGACGGCCACAGCTTGTCGGCGGATGCGTCGATCCACGCATGCTGATGTCACTCTGGTTGCACCTGCACTCCTCTTTCTTCCCACATTTCCTTGTTCCAACCATGTTCGCCATAGCCGATGCACCGTGGTCGCATCCATGTGGGTATCAGCTGCGATTTGATGTAAGGACCAACACGCCTTTCTCAGTCCAATCACCATACCCCTCGTAAAATCGCCTATCTGCTGGAAGTGCCTTCGTTGACGGCGGCCAGGCATTCTCTCCTATTACACGTATCCTCCGGGACAAAAACCAACTTTCTTCGATAATTCGTCTGGCAGAAATAACGACACGAATATTGCCCATTCTGCACGTTCCTTCCTTTATATCTTACTCCACGTGTGTCGGAGAGCTGCGCATTTCACATCATTCGCATAACTCAGTGACGTAAGTGTACTCTAAAATTTGCATAAATTTCTGCATCCATGCACTTACCTTTTTGGTGTTGCATTTTCAATGTCGAGCAGTGTATAAAATAACCTATATTGAGCGTACATAGGTAGCGATAGAGGTCTGGAGCGTCCCCCCACTGTACACAATTACATGTATATTAGAGTTGAATGGTGACGTTCAAATGGGAAAACCTGGAATGGTTATACATTCCAAAGTTGTGCTCGTAAAGCACAACTTTGGTTGCGGGCATACGGCAATCCCTTCGGAATCTACGTTAGTCCTAAGGCGCTTTTTTGAGAAACTCTTAAGAGGAAACGTACAGGAAATCATAGAATAAGTAGCTGTTGCATATGAAAGACTTTTACGCTCATTTAGCAGCTTTTATTAAATAAATTTTCTTTGAATATAAAATTTTGGTATAATGGTGATATAAATGCTACAGAGAATTTTTTACGTTTTAACTAAGAGTGTTGCATTCTACAGAGATTTTTTTATGAAGTAGAACATTTTGTTACAGCTATAACGTAAAAACTAAATAATAAATAAATAATAAACTAATGAAATAATAAAATAGAAATGAAAGTAATTACAAAAGTAAAACTATTATAATTAACATTACAAGGCACTTTTGTGACTGCAACTATTAGAACATAAATTAATAACTAACAATTATAAATAAAAATGAAAATTATACTGCTTTGAGATTGTCGCTGTTTATAATAAAATAGTTCATTAGAGGTTGAAGCTAATGGCGAAGAGATTTACTCCTGATAATCTGCTGAAACCATTCACTAGCACTGTTTGTTGTATAGGGCCGAAAGTACAGATCTTCGGTTATTTGACACTAAGGCTTATAGCTAATAGAGAGAGACTTATAGTTCTCTGGTAAGCCAAATATGCACTTGTCTGTGTTATGTAGACCAAAATGAAATAAGTAGGCCACAAAATGTCCATAAATGTCCATAAGCTGTTAGAAGATAAGTCATTGTATTATTTTTTAAAATTAATTTACGCGAGGGGATTGATAAGAAGATAAATGCTCTTCTTTCAGTGACTTCTTGTGACCATAAAAATTTTCATTGTGGCATAAGATCTTTTTCTAAACAAGATTTTAAGTAAGAAATTGTATTAGGAAAAGAAATACTTGATGTTAAATACTATTTGCAGCCTCTTTTGCTAGTTGAACAGCGATTCGATTGCCGACAGTGCCCACTATAATTTTGGTTTTGTACCTGTCGGAAAGTGTGTTGACAGGTATTGAATATTTCTCACCTATTGGACAGCGACTTGCACTTCTACAGCTTGAAGACTCGGACTGTCAGATATTATTATAACTAGTTTAAGAAGAATTATTTGGAAATTGTCTCTAGAACTGCCAGTAATTCTGCGTGGAAAATTAGATTTGTTTAATTTTGCTTTCCAAGTTTTAATTTGTATACCATTGTTAAATGTGCAAAAGGCACAACCCACACTGAATTCTGTTTAGATCCATCTGTGTATATTTATAATTAAAATGAATTAGTCGGTAAGTTCGTAAGCAAGTTTTATGGAAATAAATATGCTGGATGAATGTCTTGATTTTGCCTGAGTTCTGTGGGAAGATTAGATAGAAGAATTGAAGGAACTTGGTTGTTACAGACGTGTTACTTTGCTTTTAATCGCTTAGACATTTTATTTACTATATCCGTTTGTTAAGGAAATGACATCTTGTTGCTACGTTATAAAGATTTCAAATGTAAGAGTTTATCACGTGACGTCAGACTTTTGACTTGTGCAGGTGGGCGATTGAACTGATGCTATTCGCAACATCATCACCTTCTTATTGCAGAAGCATAAGTTAGTTATTTCTGCGAGTCCTAAATTCTGCTACCAAATGCCTTACCTAAATTCTAAAATGTTTGTCATTCCTAAATTTTGTTGCCGGATACGAATAGAAGTGACATGAATCAAAGGAAAGGTAGGAAAATGGCTAAATTATGCAAAAACTTAACATAATTGGCACCGTATCAGTAATAAAAGGTCTATAGGTACTTTCTTACTCTTCTTAATTTCGTGTCGAATATATTTTATACTGTCTTTATGAATATTGTTACGAAATGTCGAGGCGCGATAAGATAGCTTCCCCGCAAAGCAGGTTTAGGGTTGCTAGAAAAGGGCAAGGGAATGCTGGGTTGCCATATTTGGCGAGAAATCGCCCGTTTGGCGATATTTGGCGACAAAATTGGTTTTATGCCATAGACGCATGGCACCTTCTGGAACGAATTCTCCCTGGTTTAGCCTTCCTCGTTTAGAATGTTCTCGAACACAAGCCAAAAGCTATATAAACCCTGCTAGTATGTGGAGAGTCAGTCAGTGCAAAGTTAGCGTCTCGTCTAGCGAGTTGATAGTCAGTCAGTGACCGAGTGTCCCGTAGTCTAGTGCCAAGCTGGCCGTCGAGTGCATCAAGAGAATCTCTCAGTGTATCGCGAGTTAGTGTACCATCGAGTTTTATCTTAGAGTGTGTTGAGCTTCGAGAACGACTGAACCAAATCGGGAGCAATACTCTGGTGCTTTGCCGTGAAGCTGTCTTCACGGTTATAGCTTGATAGCCTGAAGGTCGTCTCGCTGATTATTTCAGCGTGTTTATAGTAGTTCTTCGACGACTGTAAAAGTGTTTTTGGAGCTGTCTTGAAAAATACTGGCTAATAAAGTGTGTTTCGATACTTCATAAAGTATCACCGTTGTTCACTCCAAATCCACGAACCCATAACGTACGTACGAAGAAGGAAAAAAAAGTAACAATATTTTGATTTTTCAATGCAGTAAATTACATCAGAATTTTTTTTTTCAATATTTTCACTTTCAACAGTTTCATGAAAAGTGTTTCACCATTTATTTGCTTTTAAACAGCTTAACTAAAAGCAGAGAACTTAAAAAGATTTTTCAATGCATACAACTTTTAAGTGTCTCCGGTTTGGAAATCGTAAAAAAATAATTAAAATCGTTAAAAATTTTTAGAACCTTTTCAAGCTAAGAGAGAGAGAGAGCCAAGAGCTCTTAAGAGATTTTTATTTATATAAAGGGTTGCATAAAAAAATATATCTTCAGGATAAAAGTGAACAATACAATAATACCACGCTAATGAAAGAGGGGAAATGAACTTTGAAACTTGCATTGAAATGATAATTCTGCAGCATTTCCATTCTACGAGTTGCTTATACTCTAAACTTAGTAATAAACGATGCACCAAAAGTCAAAGGAGACGCTATCATTTTTTTTTTACTGGAAAAGAAACCCCGGAGCTTCAAGCAAATCTTCTGAAGGCTATATCAAATTTTATGCTACAGGCAATTAATGGACTCTTCAATCGAGAAATCCTGAACTATTAATTAAATTACGGCTATGGCTCTCATAAAATTGCCGAAATTATTGCATATCAAGTCTCGTGATAAACAACACAGATATTATCATCATTACTACTTTAAAGCAGATGCGTTGCCTTAAATGCTAACTTTTAAAACTGGTTAAAATTTAGCTACGTGGCATCGATGTGAATATAGTATTTTAATCTTAATCCCATATTTTCTCCCAGAAGTGAAGCTCGTTACATACGTCTTTCGAGAAGAAATCAAATTAATATTTTACCAGATTGAATTTTTGTTAGTAAATATACACAGAAGTGAAAAATATCGTAAAGAATTACTAAATAAAGTAAGTATATTCCCCGAATTTATTTCTAAGAATTATTAACTGTGTGGGTTTTAGTGTGATCAGGTGTTAAGGTTGTTTTTATATATTTCGATCTTCTTTGAAAAACTTTCTTTACAACTAAGGTTAAAAATTTCCTTATATGAAAGAAATTTAAATTTATTTGGCATTATTATTATTGTATCTGATTTACTGCCCAAGAAACATTGCACAAAGAATTTTCAAGCTTATTAATTTCTATTTAAAATATCTCATCTAAAACTGATTATATTATTAAACCATGTTATTAGATATTTTTAAAATAAGTTAATTTTTATAAAGTATTGTAATTATTAAAATATGTTATGTTACACATACACACACATTTCTAAATCCGGTTCTGGTAACAGAAAAGAACCAATATATGTTATCTTGATTAATCTTCGATTTTGGCGATCATTGGCGAAATATTTGTCTGACGACAGTTGTAAAGACAATAAACAACTAATCATGGTACTTTATTTCAGTCCTAAAACAGAAATTTGTCGCCAGTCATGTCCAGGTATCACCAGTCTTTATCAAAACCAACTTTATACCTTCAACTGTACACTAACCCTAAAAGAATTTTCTTGTTAACACAGTCACCCGACAATGTATTGCTTTGCACATGAAAATGCTTGAATTACGTAATATTTTGCACTATTCCTTTAAAAACATATTTGATGCATAAATTTCGTCTCAAATTAAATTGACGCTAACAATTAGTAACATCGAGTTAAAAAATAATGCTGCCAATCGCATGGTTTAGTCGTTTGCAAATACGCATATTCACTTTGAAGCCCTTTAAATTCATGTAGATTTGGGGTAAAGTTTGTAAATAAAAGGTCGTGCTCTCCTTTTTGCTTTTATAAAAAAATACAGTTTGTTAAAACTGTATGATAAAGTTTAAATGCAGTTTTTAACAAGAATTGAAATCCTTAGAACGAGTTACTAGGTTTATAACGAAGATAAATCATAAGTTTGATTATTACTTAATACTAGAAGATAACTAGAACTAGTACTTTTTGCATACACCAGTGACTAGACTGGAAAAGTGAAAGGCCGTTCTGTATTCAGTTCCCGGTGAACTTGAAAGTGAATGCTGGCTGCATGTCATTCACAGTTTCTGACTGTAAATAACATTAATGCAAGCTAGTTTTCCTTAAAAGAACTTCCATGGAAACAATCTTCTTCGGGCATTTATCACTGTAGTGATGTAATCAATTCACTAATAAACAAAGAAGATCGACAGGTTTTGTATTTCGACAATAATAAAGTTGATATTAACTTTATTATTGTCGAACTTTTTAACTACATCCCGACTGTTAAATAAACTTGAAATTTTCATTTATTAGCCTTTTTATTCATTGTGAGAGTTTGATCGAGCTTAGAATTTTCATTCTGAGGGGAGAGGGAGGAATTCTCCACCCCCCAAGAGATCTAAAAAAGGGTCTATCTAAGGTACTATCCAGGGTATCTACTATCCAGGGTTTGTCACTCGGATATAAAAATCCCCGAATTAAAATGATCGAAAAACGACTGCGGTACAATTTCAAAATCAAATAACGTTTTACCTTTGTTCAACTTATCGTGCAGCATTCGTGCCTAACTGCTTGAAACATAGTACACTGCGCCAAAAGTTCTATATCTCCCGTTCTACTGGACCGATTGATGAAATTCAAATTGCGTTTTTCATGTCTCGAAAGGGCGACTTAGGATATATATTAGATTTATATACAGCAGTGTTCTAATGTAGGTATTGTGACCTCAAATCGGACTTTTTCTGAAATGACATGCCAATTCATTTCCCATATTTCAATTCTATGACTCACACTACGCCACACTGCCAAGTTTTTTAAAAATCGCAAGAGAAGTTTTTAAACAATTAGCTCTGAAAATGTTAGCTGCTCCATGTTAATTGAATATGATATATATTTATTAATCTCTCTTTTTTTTTATTAAACTTACTTGATTCATTCTTCCCCAGTTCGAAATTTGGGCTTAATCTAAATATAATTCGCACATTCTCTATGATTTATTTTTAAAATTTGTATTTTTAAATAATTTTTATAAATTTTTATAAACTATAAAATTTTTAACGTCATCTTAATGTAGATGTATTTGTAGGCGCACTTGTAGAAAATGAGTTTTTTATTCAAAATTTCCTTAGCTATACGTAAATTTACACATTGGCGCGTTTTGAAATTTGGCATATTCATTAAAGCGATAATAAAACCAAATGTGGTTTGCACATTTTGTTATAATTATTTGAAAGTAACGAACGGGCCTTTTTTCCGCTCGTATACAATAAAAAAAGGCAAGGAAAATAGATTGCTATAAATTAAGAAGTTCGCCAAGTGATTATTCTTGGCGCAAACTGAAAAAAATACGCCAAGGTAAATTTTTTAATTTCTCCGTAAATTTCGCACCAAATTTTACAAAATCTAATATTTAGGCATAATTTGAGTCGTAGAATCAAAATATGGAAAACAATTGGCATGTCATTTCAGAAAAAGTCCGATTTTGTATTATCAGATATTGTAAAATTGATATATTTGTCCGATATTGTAAAATATCTATATTAAAACAATGCTATATATATAAATCCAATATACATCCTAAGTCGCGCTTTCGAGACACGAAAAACGCAAGTTGAATTTCGTCAATCGGCCCAGTAGAACGGGAGATATAGAACTGTTCTTTTTTTCTCTTCTTTTTCTTTTTCTTTTTTTTTTCCGCAGTGTACATGAATTAAGCAAATTGATCGAAATCTTAAGTTCAGATCTCTATGAAGGACATTAACTCAGGGAATCTGTATAAACAATTCACGTTATTTTCCTTTATACTATTTAAAAATTTTCAGATACATAATAATTTGATTTACCTAAGCCTAAATAATTTTGCAGTTTCAAATTTGCCAGTAGATCATTTTGCATCTGATCATCTCCTCTGAGGAGACGTAGCCTACCAGTCGGAGGTAATTTCTCATTGTGTATTTTAAAGTGATTATTCAAGGTAAACATACGTCAGCACAACTTTTTGAGAAATGATTTCCTTGAAAGTTTCCTGTTGAAATGGCACAAATAATAATATTAAAATGTAGTTTATATACCAAGATCTTGTGGGTTAGGTTGGAAGCTCACATGTGAAGTTCATTCAAGACGCAGTCTAAATTACATTCTAAAGAAAGAGAGAAGTGCATTTGTATATATAAAATAGTTGTTTACATTCTCCGGTATTATAATATACCATATAACTTGAAAAACTAGATAAGCAAGTTTACGACTGAAGCCTAAACTAAATAGACCTTGAAAGCTGAACGAAGTTCTTGTTGAAGTGTTAAAACGGTATAGGTCAACAACCTGAGCAAAAGTTTGCATTTTTTTGATAAATTTTATTTTGAGATTTCGAAATTCGTAATCTGCATTTTAGAGAATAATTGCCTTCGAGCTGTTAGTAGGTCACCCGCAGAAGGCTCAGAATGCAAAGGATTGAAGAAGAGAATACGTAATAATGGACTTAAATTTCATTTGGCAACCATGAGGCGTTAATAAATACTTTGGTTTTTCTTAAGTTCTGTTACTGAAGGGTGTTAGTTCATTTCAAATGAAACGCTGTTTTGTAAATTAACAAATCCCGAGCTAATCCCAGCACTTTTCACAATATAAACAAATCATTAACTCCGTGGCCCCTGACTGAAACGATTATGTCACGCTTCGCAATGAAAAATGTTCTGACTGTGGATTATCTTTAATATTTATCGACTCTTTTTTTTTCTTTCTCGGAATTACTGGCGGCGTGACAAAAGCTGATACTGATAATCAAGATACTGAATTTCTGGAAAAGAATTATGCATTTTTAATTTCTGCCTTTCTTTAGAACTTAAAAACGCATCGTAGCCGTTTGTATGATATTTTTCCTTGCTTTACGAAGTAAAGAAATTATTGTAATTGCAAAAAATTTCGAGTATCATATTTCACAGAAAATACCCATTTGACCGCTTTAGAATCCGTTCGAACGATGTTTTTGTGTGATATCTGTATGCGGACAGAATCAAAGACTCTTTTTCCGAAAAACGGTTTGTAAAGTCGCTTTAAAACGGATTCAGAAGAGATTTTCTTCGTGACTTCTGTACGTAATCTCGCATAACTGAAAAGAAAGTTGCCTCAGAACGTTAAAATTTTGTATATGAGATTGCTATAACATGCAGTTGTGCACCTCCTTTTTTCATTGCAATCGGCCAATATATGTATATGTTACCGTGAAAGACCGAAATTGGAGAATGTCAACATTCGCCAAATACGTCGGTGAAAGATCGAATATTGCATTACATTCTTGTACATTCGGACCCTCACCGGTGTATGTCGACAATCACAGATATGCTCTGGTATAGGTCGAAAAGAGAAGCGACTGGCTGTTTCCCATAAATGCAATTGTAAAAGCAAGGGCCTCTTGGGCAATTCAATTATAGTTTAACTTGTTGCAATTAATCAGATTTGAATCACATAATTTAGTAAGTTTTTTATTACTATTATTTTATTTTCTCATTTAGAACGTACTGTATAATTAAGTAAGTTTTTTAACTTCTATTATTTTACTATCTCATTTTGAATGTATTGTGTGTTTTAAGTACTTGTGTGTTTTTTCGCGACTGAATTACGGAGAAGAAAATATAACATTCTCATATATTCGACATTCACCATTAGTACATGGTGAATGTCGACATTCACTAGTGTAAGTCAGAAATAAGAGTATTTGGAAAATATTTGGGACATACACCAAGCGACTATGTGTATGTTGACATTCACCGGTGAAAGTCGACATTCTCCAGATTTCGATCTTTCACAGTAACATATACACACCCACTTTGTTAGCTCAATGAGCTCAATTTTTGTATTCCTATAAATTGGTAAATTATGCATTTTTGGCTTTAAAAGTGATTGGATTGTGTTGTTCTTATGTTCCTGCTAAGGTTTATGTCTTTAGTTAATCTGCATACAATAGTTGTACAATTATCAGCTGTTTAAAATTTGTTTAAGTGGTACTAAACCTATCGAAGCAGCCATTTTTTACGTTTGAAACTCTTAGCACAATAATGAATTAAGTCAGTTTTGTGCACTAACTTCAGTGTCTTTTTGCCGAGCGAGACGCTTGTTTTTGCATCGAAACTCTAATTTTAATTGTAAATGTTTTTTTAACTCTTTTTAAATGCGTTCGGTATTTTATGTTTTTCTGTATTTTACAATTTTTAATGAAGATATTTTGCTTTGCCACTAAGTGAGAGCTGAATTAATTGAATGAGAAATGTATCTTTAATGAAATTCGAGGAAATAAGTTTAAATGAAATGCAGCAAAAATGTGTGTAATTTAATAGGTCGTACACGGAAATCATCTGGTATCCACATCAGATTTTTTAATAAACAATAATACATTTTTGAAGAAAAATAATACTTTCTGGTATCAAGAGAAAGAAGAAAATAAAACTTGCCACTAGGCAAAGCAGTTAAAATCTATACCAAACAAAAGGCTGTTTCTTTACCTAATTTTATGTTACTTCTAGTAGTTTATTTTACACCTCATTTTACTTGCTAATATTAAAATTAAACCTAAAAACAAATTAATATTTTCTAGAAAGGCAGAAAATGAATCCAGATACTCTAAATAAAACCACAGTACTCTGGATTTCAAAAGTGTTAGCGAACAGTACAAAGAATGGGACGGAAATTTACGAAGAGAATACCCATGCATTTATGAATTCAGTGGAATTAGTCTGCGTTATTCTGCTTGCCGGAGGTTAGTGATAATTCGTTCATTTTTATTTTCTTTTCTTTCATATAATTTCGATACTGCAACTTCTTTTAAGTGAAAAATTATTTTTCTAAGTTTTTGATAACTATTGATAGCAGTACAAACGTGATCGAGATTTCTTAACAAATAGTCAAATAGTATGAATTTCTCTAATCTGTACTGCATCTTTATTATTTTTAACCAAGTGCATTATTTTTAAACATATCTTCGAGTTGTATAATGTCTCAGAGCGTAGGTTTTGCCATAAAAGAATAAAACATATTCCAATTTCGGGAAATATTTGTCGTCGCAAGCTTCTTGTGTAAGCGATTCAGTGAAATAAATGCACAGCT
>KK119914.1:0-46166 GCA_000611955.2 Stegodyphus mimosarum | reverse complement strand
TATATATATATGATATTTGCAGTCGATGGGCATTGGAAATGATGAAGCTTAATAATCAGAGTCTGGATGTTGTCGTTGGCGAAGTGGAAGACAGAGAATTTCACTTTAAAAAACTCCACATCTTTATGCAATTAAAACGACATCTCATTTTCTTCAGACGAAGATCACATATCCAATAATGATTTAAATAGTAATACTATTAAATTTAGAACGTCGACGTCATAAATATTTTTAGCAAAGGGAAGATGAAAAGACAGAGCAAAGCATTCGTATAGCAGGCAATGGCAGAAAGCAATATGACGAAAAATTTATAGTAGCGGTTACATAGCAAGCCAGAGAGCTCTCGAAAATACTGGTCTAGGGGGAAGATCCTGAAATTGCGGAAAGTTAATTAGAGGTTGCCTGTTCGCGTAGAGCAAAGCCATCGTAATTTTTTATATTTTACATATATATATATACACTGGTCATCAAAATTAAAGGCTAATGAGAAAATATATGCTCACTAAAATAATTTTGCAATAACAGTACTGTAATCAGTTATGTTAATTAAATACAACTGAATACAAAATTGCACTTCCGCGCATACATTATCTCCGGAAATGTGCTAGTTCGGTGATTGACAATGTGGTGAGCATTGGACTCATGTTAGAATTCCGGTCTGTAATGTTGTTTAAAGCGAACGTGGTTTCTAAGCGGAATCAGTATCAGTATTTATGGCTCAAAAGCATCATTTAAGTGAAGGTCAAAAGTAGCGAATAATTGGTAGAATAGAGAGAGGTCAAACGCAAATGAAGATCGCCAAAGATTTTAATATCCCTCAAAGTGTCATATCAAAAGTTTGGAGTCGCTTTTAAAGCACAGGATTAGTTGATAGATAGCCTGGTCTCAGGGAAACAAAGATCAAAAACTGCATCAGAAGACCATTTTCTGTCGTTGTAGGTTCGAAGAGACCATTAAGTTACTACAAGGGATTTGGTTTTAGACCTTCAGGCTGACACAGGAACTCAAATTATTTATCTCTTCTGTTGCAGCACGAAGGCTTAACGAGGTTGGACTGTATGCGAGAAAACCAATGGTTTGTGACCCACTCACTCCAGCTTCCAGGCAAGCCCACTTAAACTGGTGCTGTTGTCATGTTGAATGGAGCCAGGACGACTGGGAAAAAGTATTGTTTACTGAAGAGTTGAGATATAGTCTAAACAGTGGTTCTAGACGTGTTTTGATCTAAAGAGAGGAAGGAATACGCAGCTTACCTTCCTTGTAAGAAATATCCCGTTTCCGCCACCGCAGTTTAATGGTTTGGGGAGGAACCATGACAAATGACTGCACCGAGCTTCATATCTTTCAAAAAGGCTCTGTAGCAGCTCAAAGATATGTGGACGAGGTATTAGAACCCAAAGTTAGACTATAGAGGGATGCTGTTGGCCCAGAGTTTTTGATAATGGATGACAATGCTCGGCCTCATCCAGCATATGTGGAATCAGAATACTTGAGAACAGAAGGTCCCATTCGAATAGATTGCCACACTTGCTCATCCGATTTGAACCCCTTGGAGCATGTGTGGGGTGCGTTGTAAGACTTATAAGGTTATTTCGAAGCAGGAGTCATGAAAAATGAGCAACGCCTTCGCCGGGAATCGAATCACCACAGACCTTTCGGTTACGCATCGAGCGTGCTGACCACTACACCACGAAGGCATGCGAAGAAGGCGGGAGAAATGCCTTATAGCCTTACCACGCCCAATTTCAGTTTCTCCGAATTCCTAGCTCCTGGGTGGTTCTTTTAGAAGAGTGGCATGCAATTCTACAAGATTTGATCAACATTTGGATAAAGACTATGAAATCAAGGTGTGAAGTGTGCATATCCATCTGAGGTGACCATACATCATATTAAAGAAAGCATTTTTAAACAAGCCCACACAGTCTGTGGCTTAATGAGGTGTCGTTGACCAGTAACAAATGTTTTGCAAACACTTCTTAGGGCACACTATGAGCGCTCTACCAACACCGTCTCGAAGATTAAGGCCTGAGCCAACATCTTGGTGTTGCCTACGTTCTAAGAATCGCTAGTGCGAGCAGTGAAGGCACCTATCATTCTAACGGCGAATTTCCGTTATGCACGTGCCACACATTTTGGCTGTCTGTTTACTTCCTTGTACGAAGTAAAGGAAGTATAGTAATCACGAAAAATTCCGAACGTACGTATGCATGTATATATCTGGCGTAACTCGAAAACGATTAGCCTCAGAATGTTGAAATTTTGTATATAGGACTGCTATAGCATGTAGATGTGCACCTCTCTTTTCGGTTACAATCGGCCGCACCAAAAGTATATAAATATATACCCATTCTGCTATTCGACTCAGAGAGCACAGTTTTTTTTTTATTCTTATATGTTAGTAAATTGCGCATTTTTTGCTTTAAAAATGAATGAACTATGTTGTTCTTATCTTCCGGTTAAGGTTTTTATGCCTTTAATAAATCTGTATGCAATATTTGTAGAATTATCAACAATTTAAAAGTTCTTTAAGTTCGGCTAAGCCTAATTAATTTTTACCATAGCAGCCATCTTTGTTTACATTTGAAGCTTCGTAGAATAGTGGATTTGTTGCCAATTTAGAAAAACTAAGCTTCGCAACAGCAAAGATAACGCCTTATTTTATTATTGCGAATTAAATCTGCTTAGTCGTTTCTGGAATTTATTCGAGGAAATAAGTGTTTGAGATTTAATTAGTAGTTTCTAATATAGATATTTTGAGTTTTTAATGTCTTTTTGCCATGTCGCGAGGTAAGAACTCAATTAATTGAAAGAGAATTACTGAATGGTCTGTGAAAAACTGTTTATTTTCTTTTTGTTTAATTTCTTTTATACATAGTTTATATTTATTATAGTATTTGAATAGAATATGTGGCAACGATTAGAGAATTCTTCAGATGATATACATAATTTTTGTGCCTTCTGAGTTATAAAATGAATGAGATGTAATGTTGTTAAGGGAACTTAGCGCCAGATTCTTGCTATGGTAAACAAATATAATGAATTTTAAAGAGTGCATTTATTCTTTTGTGATTTATGAGCTGTCGACGAAGCAGATTTAATTCATTCCATAAGTTTAAATGAACTGCTAGAAAAATGGAGTATAATTTAATATTCCGTACAAGGAAGTCATGTGGTGTACACATGAGATTTCTTAATTGTAAACAACTTCTAGTATTATAATAGTTTATAGATACACACACACGTATATAACTATAACCCAGAAAGCGCTATCGTTATGTCTCAGCGCGTGTTTAGCTTCTCTTTCACAGGTACCAAAAAGCTTGGCAGGTGCATAATGGAAAAATACCCATCCAATTTAACTATATTTCCCTACGTTACTTCCATTTTTAAAGAACTTCAGTAATACTTTTATGTATTTTCTTATTTTTTAAAATATATGATTGTATCTGAAAATGGACTTTTTTGTCACGCACATTGTTGTATACTGATAACTTTTTGGCCCGCTTGAGGTACTTGCTTCGAAAGGATTTTCCTAGCTGCATTTTCTGCTCTAATACCTGCCTTTCTTACAGTGCTTCTTCGGGAGTTGATGAAGAAATTTCATTTTCCTTACACTATCCTTCTCTTTGTATTTGGTTGCGTATTGGGAATTTTCGACCTCAAATTTCCAGCTTTCCAAAGCTACACAACTATTGCCAAAACAGGAATCTTGATGAACTTATTACTACCAGCTATAATTTATCAGTCTGCGTATGGAGTAGAGCCGCATATGTTCTACATGGCTCTTACTCAGATCCTTATATTGGCTGTACCAGGGCTCGGTAAGTATTAAATGTGTGCTTTGAATGTTTCTAGCAAATAAGACATTGTTTATATCTGGTCAGATCAAAGCATTTATTTATACCTAATACTTGTAACCAACAGTTCTAAGCAACTGTAATAAAATTATTTAAAAAAATAAAATTTAAATTTAAATGACGCTATACGTGATACACATGGTTAGACAGATTAAGAACACTAAGAGTTAAGGAC
This sequence comes from Stegodyphus mimosarum, assembly GCA_000611955.2. Taxonomy (NCBI): domain Eukaryota; kingdom Metazoa; phylum Arthropoda; class Arachnida; order Araneae; family Eresidae; genus Stegodyphus; species Stegodyphus mimosarum. The sequence continues at coordinate 42,134 of KK119914.1, read as the reverse complement.
ACTGTCAGCTTAATTATTCTTTTGCTATGATAGTAGGACTCAAGGACTCATAAGCAACGAAAACTAATAAGTACATCTGAACTGTTTTATGTTAATCCAGAGAGGATTATTCACTTGACGTTTTTAAGTTAATTTCAAGAAATATGCTTTTATATAGTGTGGTTTAAATTGATTAATTCAATTGATTTTTGACCTTCTTTATCGCTTAATGCCATTCTAAACGCTTTTACATGCAATTGATTGCGTAATGTTACTTCCATTCAAAACAAAAGCCTCCTATATTGCTAACAATTGTGAGAGTTTGCTCTTTTATTAGTGTTGGGCAACTAAATAGGTAAACAAGTACTTAATTATGCACATTAATAAATGAAATATTGTATAATACACAAAATTTGTGTGGGTGTTTTTATAAATATATACACTTTGTCACAAAAAAAAAATTATGCACCCAGAAAGAAATCGAGCTACAGTCATGAAATTCTGCAGGAATGTAGTATGGTAAGAGATAGGTAAATAATTTAAATTTAGATGCCAATGAGACAAGGGTAAGGGCGCTATGCGCATATGAGATGCGCAGCTGGGAGAGATTAAAAGAGTAACCTCAGAACGATGAAATTCTGTATTTAGGACTGCTATAACATGCAGATGTGCACCTCCTATTTTGGTAGTAATCTGTGGCACCAAAAGTATATAAATATGTGCATATATATAATATATATAGCCACTCTGTTACTCGCCTCAGTGCTCTCAGTTTCTTTATGTGTTCTTATGTGTTGGTAAATTGTATCTTTTGTGCTTTAAAAGTGATTGAATTATGTTGTTCTTACCTTCCGGTTAAGGTTTTTGTGCCTTTAGTAAATCTGCATGCAAAATTTATAGAATCATCAATAATTTAAAAGTTGTTTAAGTGCTGCTAAGCCTAATTATTATTACCATAGCAGCCATCTGTGTTTGCATTTGAAACTTTGCAGAATGGTGGCTTTGTTGCCAATCTAGAGAAACTAAGCTTCTCAACAGCAAAGATAATGCCTTCTTTTATTATTGCAAATTAAATCATGCTTAATCTATTCTGGAATTTATTCGAGGAAATAAGTGTTTAAGATTTACTTCGTAATTTTTAATATGGATATTTTGTGTTTTTATGCATTTGCGCGAAGTGAGAACTGAATTAATTGAAAGAAATACTGATCGTCTGTGAAAAACTGTTTGTTTGTTTGTTTAATATCTTTTATACATTGTTTTAGATTTGTTATAGTATTTGAATAGAACATGTGGCAACGATTAGATATTTCTTCAGATGATATGCATAATTTTTGTGCATTCTGAATTATAAAATGAATGAGATGTAACGCTGTTAAGTGAACCTAGCGCCAGAGTGTCGCCATAGTAAACAAATATAGTGAATTTTAAAGAGTGCATTTATTCTATTGTGGTTTATGTGCTATCGAAGAAGTAGATTTAATTTTATCTAATAAGTTTAAATGAAATGCAAGAAAAATGCGTATAATTTAATATTCCGTAAAAGACATGTGGTGTACGTATTTAAAGTCATGTGGTGTACGTATCAGATTTTTCCCTATAGAATATTTCTGGGGTTTTCTTCACAGTATTTTCAAATGTTTATCACAGGAAAGCGTTTATGAATAATTAAGTTCAGAATATACATTTTAAATTATTTAAGGAATTTCAACCTAGGATCTGTGCTTCTCAAATCTGTCTTATGTTTCCATTTGTCTGAAACATTTCTAAGATAAACATAGTCATACAATAAAAATTTGTTTCAGTTTAAAAAAAGGAACGACAGACTGAAGGTGAAAATGATAAGAGTTTTAAATATGACATTATTTGCTTCATTTTAGTGCTCTGTACTGTGTTGACTGGCGTGTTTGCAAAGAGTGTCCTACAGCCTTATGGTTGGGACTGGATTGTCTGCTTCGTGTTTGGCTCCATTCTAAGTTCGACTGATCCCACTGCTGTGGTACCTATTCTTACAGATACTGGTAAGATAATTTGTTAAACTGAATATCTTCGTACATCATAATAAAATTCAAGAGCATCAGGAAAGATAACTGGACGAAGTTTGGGATTTTATTCATAGTATTAACGTTTAAAGCTATTTGTGAATTATTTGACTCTTGTGATTGCCAATGTTTCTCAGTAATTGCTTTTATTTTCCCAACAAGCATGGTTCTGAAAGTAAACTAAGAAGTGTGGCTCTAAACTCAATAATGAAAATGGTAAGATTTAGGCCTTAGGTGATCCACGTAAAATGCTTTTATACTTATTTAATATTTTATTATATTAAAATATTTGGATATGGATCAAATTGCTAAATATTAAACTAAGCAAATATCTTTCGGATTTTTCGCTACGACAAATTAATTCTCTAATTTTGTAAAAGGGATTATAATATAAATACATTATTATTTATTTCGAAAGCGATGATGTCAAATATTCATTGTTCACATTCAGTTTCAATGTATCATCATCCTTGGAATCTTGTGCAGATAATAACTTTCCATTAAAATACACTAATTCCTAAAATGCTGAATTCCAGTTTTAAAAATTAAAATTTTCTCATATTTATTTCGTGGTATATAGATGTTCAAATAGAGAAATTTAACAGGAGCATTACTACTAGATCTGCGATAATTGCGTTTAAGAAACTACTAATTTTATAACTTTTAATAGATTATCAAGAGCAATATTTGTGCAAAAGTTTCTGGGATGTTTAAATAATTTAACGGTTAATTTAAAAATAAGTATTGTAACATTGGATGCGAGACACGCTATTATTTTTAGACTTTCATTACCTGCTTTAAGTTTAAAACTTTGACGCATTTAGTTCCTAAGCTAATTTCAATTAAACTCCTTCAAAGTTACTTGGACTTCATAGCAAATTTATTTTTATTTTTGACAAATGACATACGCATACGCATTCTTCATTCATTGACTCTAACGAAAGCAATGAAAACTATTTTGAATAAAGTTTCAAACATTAATTTTTATCTTGAAACCTCGCTTAATGAGCATAATTGGTTCTCGAATCTTACTTGCAGTGCAAACTTTCTTAAGTGAACTAATGTTTTTGCAGTGAATCAATATAAAGTTAAGATTAATAAGTTCCATTTCAAAAAACAATACTCAACAAGTTTATAATAATGAAATTTATCATTTATAATGTAGCCCTTTTTACAAGGAAGTTGTCTAAAGACATTTGTTTTTACCTACGTTTCAAAATTTGACGAAACTGAGACACAGCATTATGGTCAAATAAATTTGTAGTCCACATAGCTACAACCTTATTAGAGTGTTACTTCTAAATTTATGATGCAATAGTTTCCCATGCTTTCAGCATCTCCCTTACTTTACTGGAAAATTGTTGCTTTGCCGAAGCTGTTTTTAACAGCTTTTCCTGACGAAATCTTCTACGCAACTTCATGTGACACAGAATGCAGACCCATAAGCTCTTCGGTCAGCTCTTGACTATGTTCATCCACTAGTTCATCGATTTCGTAGCTATCCACCTTCAGTCATGATCTTGGCCGGAGACACAATTTCGTCAATTACAGGCTCCACAAGCCTCGCTGAAACCTCTCGGAGTCGTGTTCGACAAAGCTGTCCGGCCAAAGCTGCTTTCGTGCAGAAATAAGGGTTCTCTTGGTGCTCTTCCCATGCCTTCTCAATCATTTTGAAGCAGGCAAAGATATGAAACTGGTCTTTCCAAATCTCTTTCAGAGTGAGATTATTTCCTTCAATTATCTCAAAAAAAAAAAAAAAACGTGCGAAGAGCTGTTTTGTGAATATCTTTTTCAAATTCGAAGCGACCTACTGGTCCATGACGGCTAGAGTAAAAGATTAGTGTTGGGAGATAAGAAATAGATTTTGATCGGTGGCATGGCTACAGATATGCGAGGTTAGGCAATGCCTGAGGGCCCACGCTTTGAGAGGCCCGTTATTTATAATTTTTTTTAATATTCGAAAAATAATAATAAATCTATAAACACGTTACCGAATCCATCTTTTATATTTTATATATATATATACAGATTTAATTCTAAACTTTATGAATAATTATGTTTAATAATCACAAAAGTATTTTATATCTTCTTTTCAAATAATATAAAAAGAGGGAAAAAATTGAATGTTGTCGTTTGTTGTTAATTCCGATGCTGCATAATAAACTCTTTTGTTTACACGTATTAGCCTGTCTACAATATAGTAGTACAGTCAACAAACGCGCATGCCCAATATAACCAAATTATCCAATCGTTTGTTGTTAATTCCAATGCTTGGAATTCCAAGCATCGGAATTAACAACAAACAAGACAAAGGCAAATACAAAATTATTTATTATAAGCAAAACGGTGATGCTGCGTAATGAATTCTTTTCTTTACACGCATTAGCCTGTCTGTAACATAGTAGTATTGTCACCAAACGCGCATGCACAATATAACCAAAACTAATCTGTTTTGTTTATAATACTAATTTTGTATTTGTCTTTGGAGTGTTTTCTATATTTGTGCAAAAGAAGGTATTAAGGAATAGCATAAAATTGCTATCGAAAACCAAATAGGCTAGTTTTGATTAAATTGCGCAAGCGCATTTAATGAAAAGAACAACCCAGATAGTGTCCGCGTCCTATAATATATAGAGTGTACAAAATTGAGGGATTCTACTGACCGAATTCGATCAAGACAATGAAAAATTACCATAGAACACATGCCGTAAACCACGTTAAGTCGGTTAAAATTGCAAAAATAGACATTGAGAAGACAGTGAGCCTGACGAAGGGAGTGGTCAAACAAATGCGAGGATTAGGAGCACTGCGGTGGAGAAGAGTAAACCTTCTCAAATGCGAATTTCCATTGCGTATGAGAAAAGTAAAAGCAGAGAGCAAATATTCATTAGTGAGCCCCATTTATACCTGCTAGTGTCTCTTCGGAAAGTCTCTGACATGACAGACTTTACTTTCATCACCATTTTAGGCATTTTTACTTCATGACAACCGTAAAACAGCGTGCTAAATGCACGATAGTCTCGGCATACAGCGGGAGTTGGAGTTCATTAGTGGCCATTGCATGATTCGCAGGCGTAAAAACTTCATTCGGTGACAACATGTCAGATTACATGAACGAGGATTTGCAGTTACGCATCTGATTTACAGCCGAGCAAGTGGCAATGGACATCTAGCACAAGGGATGTACCAACAGCAATATCTGATGAGGCTTTGTCCGCACCATACCACCATTATGAACATCGACGGCTGCGGTAGACGAGATCCTTCCAATTAACGGGTGTAATGTAGGACAAGAACGCAGTGTGGGCACACCTGAAACAGAAAACCCGAATATTGATACGGTGTGCAGTTTTCCCGTCGACCAATACATGTTCGACTGAACTGGGCATTCAGCGCAAAATGGTGTGGGAGGCTCTGCGTGCAGAAAATATACACCCCTTTCTGACGCAGAAGATATAACTCTTAGGAGATGCAATCTCGCGGCATTTTCTTTGGCAACAAATATATAAGCATGTTTAAACTTTGCACTAAAATGATAGACAATAATGTGTCTAACTGCAGTTTTCACAAGCGACAGTAAGATGCTAGATGAAAGGATGTCAAACACAGAATAATAGCCGAGATGTAGGCAGGATCATGTATGTGAAGTCACGATTTCTCCGTGTTACTCGTTCAGCGAAACACCGCTCATTAAAGAAGTAATTGTTTTTACATTTTGTTTTACTTATTATACAAGTCGCTCATTATGGGAACTGCTCGTTTAGCGCAGATTTACTACATTAATGAATGGGAATATTTTTATGACTTAATTGTTTGGTAATTAGGAAATAAAAAGCATTTAAACATGCTTAATATCTCAGTATCCAAGGCAAACTTTCGCTGTTAAGATTTTTACTCTTTTTTGTCTTGAAAAATAGTATAATTCATTTCAGGAATATCACCAAGCCTTACAACTGTCATTGATGGAGAGTCCATGATAAATTCTGGAGCGGCTATTGTGATTTTTGAGGTATTAAATGAAGTTGTTGAAGGAACGTCTAAGGGTGGTAAGTTGCATAAAAAAGAATCAAATGCACATAATCCGTCATCTCTGTATAACAGGTCAACCAGCCTAGCAAGGCATTTTTTTAAACCCCCTAAGCATTTCTAGTATGCACTCATCCATCCATCATAACAGTCTGTTCAACGCCTCACTTTTCAAAGGGAAATCGTAGCTTCTCGCATATTTCCAGATTGCAGATAGTTTTACTCTAGTAGTATTTTCCTTCGTTACAAAGCATAAATCGATAAAGATTTACAGATTTCTGTAAAAATGCAATACTCGAGATAACAGCTCAAGTTGCAAAAGTAAAGATTTCTTGCATTTTTAAATCACGTACCGTTAACGATGAAGAAGATTCAGTGAAACGACCCTAGTTGAAAGTAAGGTTTTAGGATATACAGATGTATAACGAGATAAAATGTCATTTATCAATGAAATAACAGCATTTAATATATTTTACGAAATTAGAAAAAAATGTTGCTGTCTGACTGTTTCTTTGTTAGTCGAATGAACAGCTATTTTAAAAAAAAAAGTAAGAATTATATGTTATATGTTACCGTTAAAGTATGAAATCCGTTATTTTATAGAATACCTAGTTATTCCATGAAATAACTGATCGTGTCCGTTAAAGTGTAAAACTCTCTTGTATTTCATGGTTTAACTAGTTATTTCATAGAATAACGATCTGCAGCCCGTTAAAGTGTTAAATAATCTATATCATATATCTCGCTTTTTAGTATAGGGTACATTTACGTTTCGTTTAACAATATGGAATGTTCGTGTAAAACCCAGTGTGTCAACAAAAAATGTTTTTCTTTTAGAAATAATGTTTTTTTGTAATTCCAAGTGTCATTTTAGTAATCCTTGTTGTTAAATGATTTTATGGTACGTTTCCATAAATACCATTTATACCCTGCATAAATTAGATAAATTGCTTCTTTTTCATTTTAATTGTCTATCATTAATTTATTTATAGATTACCTAGTTATTTCATTTTAGATAAATTGTTTATTTTACACTTTAACTGTCTCTCATTAGTTAATTTATAGAATACCTAGTTATTTCGTAGAATAACTAGTTAAAGTGTCAAATTATTAACATATTACACACTTTAACGGACACGATCAGTTATTTCATGGAATAACTAGGTATTCTATGAAATAACTGCATTATATGCTTTAACGGTAGCATATGCATTTAAAGTATCTTTTTCTCTTCTGATTAAAATTTTGACGAAGACAATCATAAATATCAATTTAAATGTACTAACTCTGTTTTATAAATTAGTAAGTTGCTAGTAAGTTGCTATGTCACTTTTTAATCATTACTTACAGTGACATACTTTCGAAGTTTGATTTCATTCATGATGATACAAATCCTTTTCTCATAATTTGGTATCAATATACTTATCAAATAAAATAATAATTTTAAAACACATACTTCATTTGTTGTAAATATCCTTGTAAATAATAAGTCACTGATTTCAGAAAAATTCTACAGTGATTAATTGTATTTCACTGCAACATTTTGAGAATTTCAAATTTTTAAGCAACGTGTAGACAACCACATATTGCCTTGGAAAGAATGAAATCCAAAGAATCTGAAAATCGACTGTTATAAAAGAAGTTTAAACGGAAATTTAAATTAAGTTTTCAAATAAAATTAAAAGGAAAAATTTCTAAATAATAATTTCTTCCAAAAATTTATTTACCTTAGTTAGGCTTTCTGAAAAAACGTACGGCCATCATCAAACTCTCTAAAAGAAGGCAGCAGTTAAATCTAGTGACTTTTAAAACTGAACAAAAACGGTATAATATCCAGAATACTTCCAGATAGTCCATTACAATGTGAACTTTAAGAAAATATCGTTAAAAGAAGATGAAAATGAATGCAAAATGCTCTGAATATACACTAGCTCCGATATTGTCGAGCAGTTTCGATCCATCAGTATACGTGTGAAGCAAGTATTCCTTGGATACCTATAGTAAATTGCCTCCATATCAACTGCTTTTAGTTCACCATCAATGGATGATGACTTTTTATACGTTTCAATGTTACTTGATGTATGCTGGTTTTCGCATACATCAAGTAACATTGAATTCTAATTGATCCTAGGTGGATAAGACTTTTTGGTTTCAATAGCTCTTCTTCGGGAACACGCAATATTAAAGTTCTGTCCTGAAAAAGTTTCTCCAGTGTTATATTGCGTGAGATGGCCAGCATTGCCCATACTGGAGAGGTTTCACCGCTTCAGTATGGGCAATGCTGGCCATCTGAGTGCCTCATTTTGCCTCATTTTGAGTGCCTCATTTTGAGAGACTCTAGGTTTTGAAATGTTTGTATTGCTACAGGTAATGAGGATCTCACAGCAATTTTATTCATGACATAAGGATACATATATACTGTTCTGTATACTATAGGGTCAATTGTTTCTTTAAAATGTTGAGGTTTGTCAACTGCTGTGATTTATGCGAAAAAAGTTAAATATGCTTACTGCTTGGACTTGCACATTTTTCTGTTCTACTTTTCTTGGTAGGACATAAAAGCGTCCTTCAAACTTGCCCTAGACACAAACCCTTTCAAAATTTTGAGCATCCTTTCCTCAATGATGCGTTTTTCAATCACTATACAAAAGAATTTCACAGTTGTTTTCATTTACGTTCCTCCCCTGTAGAAGCAACTATCTTCAAATTTCTCACTGCCAAAGACGTAATTCTTTCGGAAAAACAGAGTGGTGTAATGAAAAGTTTTCCAAGGAGAGAAGTATCTTCACTAAAATTATACGAATGTATTGGTTAGATTAGCAATGAAGGTTGGAATTTCATTCCTGAATTTAAAATAATGGAAGTTGCATTTCATGAACACTTATTTCAGTTTAATAGAAAGCTTTGATTCAATTTAAGGAAAAGCTAAAGGTTTTTTTACATAAATCTCTAACTTGAACATAACTTCAAGGAAACTGTAGCTGAAGAAATATTTATCAAATAAGATATAGAGGTTTATTAATTTCTCTTTAAAAGATTACGCTTTCAAAAGAAGCATTTAATTCTTTAGAAATTCAGAATTGATTCAGGGTCGCTAAGGAATAGGACATAAAATTTTTTAATGAAATTCACAAAGAAATTGGTATTTAATTCTGTGAAAATGAAATTTATGCCAGAAGCACTATATATCTCTTTCCTTTCTAGCTCAAGATGTCATTTTCCATCTCTTACGTACAACTGTTGGGGGTGTAGTATTCGGATATTTAATGGCTATAGGTGCCATAGCTCTACTAAGAAGAACAGAAAACGACACTGATGTGGAAGTGACATTTTCCTTTTGTATTGCATACATCACGTACTTCACCAGCGACCTGTTTTTAAAGGTATCTGGCATCTTGTCAGTTGTCGTACTTGGCGTATGTATCAGCAATTACAAGAGCAGTATTAATTACGAAGAGAAGGACTCTACAATGGAACAGTAAGTGGAGCATTTTTGGGGCGTGGGAGAGGCGAGAATATTTTTATTTATATGGACATTTATCTCGACATATGAAAGATTCCTGAATTCATCCATCTTTTAAGCGTATTTTGCAAAAGATATGTAATTAACCAAGCTAAAAAATTTTTGAGCTGCTACCAATTACATAATATTACATAGAATATTAGTTATTATATTTTTACTTCCTTGTACGATGTAAAAAGGAAGTAGTGTAATCGCGAAAAATTTCGGATATCATATTTCAACGAAAATATCCTTTTTGACAACTATCGAATGCAATTTAACGATGTTTTTGCGTGACATCTGTACGTAAGGACAGAATAAAGGACTCGTTTCCCCCAAAACAAATTATAAAACTGATTTAAAACGGATTTTGAATAGATTTTTTATTATTATTATTTTTTTGTCTCTTTATTGTGATATCTTTGTAAATTGTGCATTTTTTTGTTTTAAAAATGATTGAATTATGTTGTTCATATCTTCCGGTTAAGATTTTTATGGCTTTAGTAAATCTGCATGCTATATTTGTAGAATTATCAACAACTTAAATGTTGTTTAAGCGCGGCTAAGCCTAATTATTATTACCCTAGCAGCCATCTTTGTTTACATTTCAAACTTAGGAGAACAGTAGATTTGTTGCCAATCTAGAGAAACAAAGCTTCGCAACAACAAAGATTACGCATTCTTTTATTATTGCGAATTAATTCATGCTTAATCCATTCTGGAATTTATTCGAGGAAATAAGTGTTGAAGATTTATTTCGTATTTTTTAATATGGATAATTTGAATTTTTATGTATTTTTGCCTTGTCAAGAAGTGAGAACTGAATTAATTGAATGAGAAATACTGAATCGTCTCTGAAAAACTATTTGTTTGTTTGTTTAATTTCTTTTATACATCGTTTTAGATTTTTCATAGTATCTGAATAGAACATGTGGCAACGATTAGCTTAATTCTTCAGATGATAAGTCAGTCCGGCATAATTTTTGTGTATATAATGAATGAGATGTAACGTAACGCCAGAGTCTCTCTATGATAAACAAATGTAGTGAATTTTAAAGAGTTTATTTATTCTATTGTGGTTTATATGCTATCCACGAAGTAGATTTAATTCAATCAAATGAGTTTAAATGAAATGCAAAATGCGTATAATTTAATGTTCCGTACAAGGAAATCATGCGGTGTACACATCAGATTTTTTTTTGTCTTGGTAATTAATACCTTCCTTTTCTCCTGTTTCAAAATTTAAAAGTTTTTTCAAGTAATTATTATATATGTGTATTTGTGCAGTTTAATTTTTCAAATTTTGCAAAATTCTTTTCCTTGCGGAACGTAGTTTATTATTTTTGTAAAAACCTTATTTTGTACTAATCAGTTATTTTTCATTTTAAGAAATTTTCTTCTTCCTTTTGATTATAATTTCCTGCCAGAATGCAAATTTAAATGATGTATGTGTAAATATAAATGGGTTCGGGAATAGGATTTAAGTAGCATTATTTAAATGTTCGCAGTAGAAGAGTTAGTTACGAGTTTATGCCGCGTATTTGTAAGTAGCTCTGTTGCTGAATGTTTTGTGCTAACCACTTACTATTTATATTGATATTCTAGACTCAGTTATGACGTATGCAACCGATAAAGGAGATTTAGATTGAAGTAGGAGCCAATTCGTGTAGTTAAAATTTAATTCATTCTTGACTGTATATACTATTTTGTGTTAAGTTACTTAGCCACAAATGGTGGTTAAATTGTTAGCATCGAGTGAGTGCATATTCCGTTCAGTTGTTATAACCTTCGTCAGCAATCATCTTTTTTTCCCCTTAAGACATAGCGAGAATTCCGCTATTTCGTCTTCAGTAGGCTCTACATTTTATGCTCCCAAAAAGAACGAGACTGTACAATTTATCAAATCTATAGATGCATTTTTGGTATTTTAATGTAAATGCAGCATGCAGCTGATGATAGTTGTTGATAGCAATTGCGAAGGACTAGCTTCCGTTTGAACTAAAGTTGTGTAAAGGTACGAAGCAAAAGGTAGTGTTTCCAATTTATTGCATTTCTAGGATATATAGAGAGAATTTACAGATTAAATGTACTTTTGCAGTGAAGATATAAGTTCGAATTAGAAAGTTCATCAATAGCTGAATCAGCTGAACTAGAAGAAATTAAACTACTGAGTTTTTTTTATAACTTTAATAGGTGGTTTTTTCGATTATCGTTATTCACTCTATTATAAAGAAGCTGGCAGAACAAGGTTGAGGCATTGACGAAGACCGTTTGACCGTTGACCGTTTTCCGTGACGAAGAGGAAATAAAACTCTCAAGCAAATTTCTTAAGTCCGGCAGTCATTTTTCGGACTGCTGGACAGAAGAAGTCTACTTCTCTCTATCTCTCTCTCCTACGTGTCTCTGGGCTGTGCTCCGGCCTTTTGTTTCAGAATTTCTAGGCGTTCCGGCACGCGTCTTCTCCCCTGTCATTGTGTTAATTTAAAACAGTCCTTGATTGGTAAGATCCCCTTAGTTTTTCGGTTCCTGTAGTTTTACGGTCCTAGGAAAATAAAATTTCCAGAGACTGCCAAATTCCCAATGACCAACCTGGAATGTGATCAGTCACTATCTACAGGAGCGATAGGCGAAAGGCAGGACAGGACTAAGTGTGGGAAGGGTGTGCTAGCACATCGCCCATTGGCAGAACTGGTGTCGCTCCTTCACACTAACTATCCTGAGAAGAACATCTCCACAGTGCGCACTTACGCCTCAGTGTTACTTTTCGGTGTTAACTGAGAAATTATCATCAAAACATACAGAACGTGTATCACAGAGCATGGCCAGGAGATAGACTTGCTGATGGCACATGACAATGATATTACAATACAATACAATGGAGGCAAAAGGCAGCTGGCATGCAGTAATAATTAGATCTGAGGACGGTAAATTCTCATACCCAGGATTTCGGAATACTATGGTACCTCTTTCGAAATGGTACAAGGCGAAGATGCAGAAACTAACCATTGGTGAAGATCATATTCAATATTCGTGGAATCGGGAAGCAGCCGCTAGAAAATAGCCGAAAATATTACAGTGATTTAGGCCATCATAAACCGTGTGGCTGATGCTTCGAAATATGTTAATTCGTCCAAAGTTCGGTTCCCATTGGTCGAACGATCTGGCTACATAGCGTTTTCAAAACCATTCCAAGACAGGGCATAAATATGTGCCAGTATCTTTCAGAAAAGTCCCCACGAAATCGTTTCTGCTTTAGGGAAATGATTGTCAATTGTAAGTTAATTAATACAGCAATTTGATGCTAGGATGGATTAAATTATAGCAAAGCATACTAGAGCTATTTGCCTAGGGGACCTAGGGAGGCTTTTTATGGGAAACTGGCTAGTATTCGTATTACATATGCCGGAAACCACGAAACCTTCATACAGTCAGCCCGTTCGTCAAGATATGAACTTTATCAAAAGACTATGTTCAGCGATTTTACCGGCTGGTGGATATGTCAGAGTGGTAAAACTTTGCAAATATCTTTCAGCATATTAAGTAAATGCTATTATTAATTTATTTCTAAGCTATCTGCAAAGATATGCTTCCTATATAGTTAAGCTTTAGAATAATTTATAAAAGAGGATTTCTGTAAAACTGGCTATCTTTGCAATGTTTTAACTGAATAACTTTATTCTGCATGTTATGGAAATTAAACTGAGACTCATTCTTAGGGCAGATAAAGATGAAAATACAAAATAACAGTCTACGAATGTTACAATGAAATGTATCTGGACTTATGAAATATGAATTTCGCAAAAGTTTCGGGGTGCAATAAAATTTTTTATCAATTACAGTGTTCTCTGTTAAATATAACAGGAGACCGGAAAGTAATGTCGTTTCTGCGCATGTCGATATTTGATTGTCATTTGTCAGCTCATTCTGTATCTCGAAGGCGTGCCAATGTCATTTTAAGGTTATTGTGACTACTGCTCACTTCTAAATAATTCAATATTAAACCTTTTGTTTTGCAATTTGGGGTGAATTGGCCAGCCAAATACCAAAAGAGCATATCCGGCATTGTATGCTTTTTGAGTTTCTCAAGGGTAGTAACGCAACAGTTGCGACCAAAAACATTTGCGATGTTTATTCCCGTGCATTAGATGTTCGTAAATGCCAAAGATAGTTTTCCAAGTTCAAATTCGGTAATTTTGATCTCTCTGACTCCTATCGATCAGGAAGATCAACAGCTATAGACGACAACATGCTAAGGGCAGAAGTGGAAGCAAATCCATGTCAAACAATCGAGGTACTGTCAAACATCCGTAACCAGCCTTGGTGGACCAGCCAAGAATATTTAAAACAGATTGGAAAAATAAATAGAGAAGATGTTTGGGTCCCCCATAATCTGTCCGAAGAAAACAAAGCCAACCGATCTATCACATGCAACGTATTGCTTCAACGGCACCATACAGAACAGTTTTTTTGGTCGTTTGATTATTGGAGACGGAAAATGGGTCCTATATGATAATCCAAAACTCAAAAGCTAGTTTTAATAGGGGTTATAAAGCGTTTACATCCCGGAAAAGCGCTTCTGTATGTTTGGTGGAGTATTCGCGGAATTGCTCATTTTGAATTGCTGAAACCTGAACAAATTGTTAAATGCAGACCTTTATTGTGAATAACTGGATCGAGTGAATATATGTTTAATCGAAAAATGTCCAGTGATTGTCAACAGAAAAGGCGTCATTCTTGCATGTAAGACCGCACTGTGCAAGACGAACACTGGAAAAAATTAATGAATTGCGGTGGGAGGTACTACCTCTCCCACCATACTCGCCCGATATTGTACCCACAGATTTTCAATTATTCCGATCCCTACAACATTTTCTTAGTGGCCAAAAAATGTGAAAATTTGGATCATGTCCAAAATGCCATCTCGAGATATTTTACTCAAAAACTATTGATTTTTATGGGTCCGGGATTGAAAATCTGTATACTGAATGGCAAAAAGGTGGTGATAACGAGGGTGATTATATTATTGATTAAAAATAAAAACTTGCTAAAAATTTATTCTCTTGAATTTAATGTAAGAAAGCAACATTACTTTCCGGTCCTCGTATTAGCTTCAGTTTTGCTGCCTTCTGATGAAAATGGACAGATTAAATCTGAAATTTTATACCAGGTTAAAATAATTTTTAAAGACACTAATGCATTCAACTGATAGCGCTTTTTATTTCTAGGTTCTGGGAATCTCTGAGTTTCTGGGCTAATACTCTCATCTTCACTGTTGTCGGCATCATTATAGTGTCCACCGCTGCTAATGACTTCAGTCCCAGTGACGTAGGATTCATCATTGCAACGTATGTTGCAGTTTCAGTGTTCAGGTAAAGAAATTAAAAGCTGAATTTTTTCTAATCAAATATAGTAAATAAATATTACTACATAAACACAGAAATGTTGAGTCTCATCATTACATTCAGCTAAGATCAATAATCGCATGAGCATATACTTGATATTAAAGCTTTGCACTTCGTTGTTTGATGTAAAGTTGTTTCTAGGAAGAAATACTCTGATGACTTGTTTGCGAATTTTTATGCAGTTTTATTTAGCTTGATTTCTCTGCTTAATTTGGATCAAATTTTGAAATCAATTTTTAACTTCTTTCTACAGTGCCTATTTCTAGAAATTTTTTATATTATAAGGTATTTTTCCCTCCTTTCCGCATGCCTTCGTGGTGTAATGGTAGCACACTTCGTGGTGTAATGGTGGCCTGCATCCGAGAGGTCAAGCTTCGAGTCCCGACGAGGGCATTGTTCATTTTTCATGTACTCCTTCTTCAAAATAATGCAATTTCTATGCAGTGGCGCCAGAACTAAAAAGTGGTGGATGATGATTCTTCATCACTAGGATTTCGCGATTGGGTTCCCTAATCTCCAGTCGCCTTTTAAAAGGGGGACTATATAAGGACTTTTCTCCCTTCTTTCTGCATGCCTTCGTGGTGTAACGGTAGCACACTTGGCGCGTATTCGAAAAGTCCAGGGTTCACATCTCCTGCTTTAAAATAACCTAATTACTCTGCAATATATTATAAATTCATAATTGTTAGTAATCCCATGATTTTAGTTATAAGACCAAGAATATCGTAATAAATAATATATATCTATATATATATACATTGATGAGCCAAAACCTTATGACCATTTACATTTTTCAATCAGCTCGTCTGAATGAGAGGAGCGCACGTGATTAAATGAAAATGGTATTTAACTGTTGCTAGAGAATGTAAGGAATCATTCTTGCACCTACTTTTGCGAGTGATGGGAAAGGCTGCTGATCTAAGCGAATTTCATAGAGGGAAGATTGTAATGGCCCGAAGACTGGGAACGAGTATCCCCGAAACTGCAGAATAGGTAGGTTGTTCACGATCTGCGTTGTTAGTATTTACGCAGAGTGAATAAATGAAGGGTGAAACCAGCAGTAGACGCTAAGGTGTTGGATGTCTAAGTGTTATCAAAGGAAAGGACGTCAGAGACTGTCCTGTTTGGTACAGAAGAATCGGCGTTAGACAGTGGCTCAGCTGACAGCCCAATACAATCCTCCTGCAAGTGCAAGTTTTTCGGAACACATAGTTCAGCGGACACTGTAGGATATGGGACTGTGCAGCGGTCGTTTCACTCCTGTGCCTCTATTGACGTCATTGTCAACTGCGCTTAGAGTGGGTTCTGGATCATCGAGACTAGACTTCTGAAAGATAGTTGCCTGGTCGGATAAACCACGATTTTTCATTCATCATGCCGATGGTTTTGTATCTGTACGCCGTCTTCCAGGCGAACAGTTGTCCGCCCCCGTGTAGTGAACAGCAGGTCATACACAGGCTGTTGGGGGCGTTATTATCCTCTGGGGGACGTTGGGCGGCTCTGGGATCCTTAGTCCTGGTAGGACAGAGCATGGAAGCTGTGGACTATCTGAACATAATTGTGGATCGGTTACACCCATACATGACGTCTGTCTTCCCAACTGAAAATGGAATCTTCCAGCAGGGCAACGCTCCACGTCAGGAAGCTCGAATTAGGTTGGAGTGGTTCTAGTAGCATAAGGATGAGTTCTATTTAATATCCTGCCAACCTAACTCGCCGGATCGTAATCCGATAGAGCACATTTGGGATGTCATGGAGCAGCGGCTCAGTGCTCAAACACCACCATCTCGGAATATTTCGACTTTTTGTGACCGCTGCTAAGACAATTGGTACAGCTTGTCTCCAGTCGTGCATCCATACCAAGAACTCGTGCATCCATGCCAAGGCAAGTTACAGCTGTTTTGCAGGCCAAAGATCGCGCAACGCGTTATTGAGTAAGTGGTCAGACTGTTTCGGCTCTTTAGCATATATATAATATATAATATATAATATATAAATTATGTTTTAGGGGATTTAATTAAACCTTCTAACTCAGAAAGTTGTTTTTTCTATATATTTTTTTCCTGCAGCAAAATAAGGTTAAATTATTGCTAAAATACTGCAGTTAAAAGTCATGAGTTAATATTTTTAAATATATAATTCTCTGTAGATAAGAGAGGGAAACGCCCCCTTGCAGGAGCTTATTTACAGTCGCCTATTTTTGCAAACAAATAAAATAGAAAATTTGCTTAGTATTTTTTTAAAATGAGCAAATCCTAAATTGGATTTATTGCAAAACCAAATTCTTGTAGCCCGAAGTACTTGAAATAGTATTTAACGGAATAAAAATTAACTATATATAAATTAAATGCGGATATGAAGTTACTAGTATTAAAAATTGATACTTTTTCCATATTTTTATTTTCATATTCAAAAACTTTTCTGAAATATTAAATTAAAGAAACGATAATGTAATTTAGTAATTAAAACTTTAGCTTAAATATTTTATTTCGCTAAATTTTTTATCATTGAATGAGGGAAAGAAAGAAAAGCGACGCGAATTTTTGCAGCAGTGGAGATATATTGTATATAAAAACACCTCTCATTGTATCAGTATGCTCATTACGTTATACCATCAGATTACTGCAGGAAATTTATTCTGCATTTCAGAGCTGTGATGGTATTACTACTAACTCCATTCTTAAGAAACAGAGGCTATGGTTTCAGTTGGAATTACGCAGCTGTACTCACCTGGAGCGGATTGCGAGGAGCCATAGGATTAGCTCTCGTGCTTATGTTTCGCTATTCTGTACCTCAGCACACCGCAAATAAGGTAAGTTCAACTATAGGAAATTCCCAAACCTTATCGGAAAATGTCCTTGAAAAACTCGATAAAAAGAGATTCACAAAAGACGCGTTTATATCGGTGTTTTCCTTAGTCGAGTAATAACTGATAAAGTGTTAATTAATTATCCACAAATGTATTAATGGAGAAATATTATGCAAAACTGAAACATCATATTAAACTCCCTGTTGCTAACAGAAAATTGGCAGGTGTTGAAGTTGTTAAGAATAATTAATCTCTAGATTCAAATAATTTCTGCAGCTCATAATTAAAACGGAATCTTTTAGCTCTATCGTTGGCAAAAAGAAGAAAATTAATACCCCGGACCTTTAGAGGGGTTAATTTCTTCTGCTTTTCTTAAGATTTGTTTCAACTTTACGCTGCTGAATGGCGAGAAAAAGATGCGAAAATAAATGCTTGCTCAAATAAAGACAACAGTTGCAGCTTAAAAATAGCTTCTCCTGGTTGAATTTGAAAAGCTTCTGCAACCTTCTGGTTTTAACGTTGCGTTCATCCATTAAAATATTGGCATATAGTTTTGCTGAAAAGAAGATGAGACATTCCCATCAAAAGAATTATATCTCATCAATCTGAATAATATCTCATCAATCTGAATAATATTTCCCTATGACAGTTTCTTCCACTTTGAAAGTAACCGGTTATCAGTAAGTCCTCCGTTCATGGGAGGAAACACTGGCTACAACTTCGATCTGTGCTGACTCACGAAACTTCTTGCTGGCAAGAAAGTTGCTGCTCCTAAGTCAAGCTCTGCTGCTTATTCTCAGGATCCAAGCAAAGTAGTCTTATTTCATACAGAGACATATATTTATATAAAACTTCTTCTGGATTCTGCTGAAACATTGTCAAATATGGCCCCAAAATTCTCGCATGATTTGTTTCTACGCCTCAGTTAACAGTCTAAAACTTTTCTTATGACGTAAAACTCATTGTACTTTACCGAAAGAAATGCCATATTTCTACTACCTACCTAATTATTATTCGTCTGGCGTTTAATTGTTTTCCAAGTCGGTCAGTCTTCGTCTCTGTAATTGACATGGATCATCTTCATGAGAAATTTTACTACATGAAGCACTGCTATCTATTTGGCAATTCTGAAATAAGCTGACGCACTGTTTCCTAGCTTCTCACAAAACATTTATGAATATTTTTGTCAACATGTGCTTCAAGCATAAATATTTTATCACAACTCTAATTTCACTTTCATCCACCCATCCGTAGATATATGGGCTGTCATGGCTATGGCTATTATAAGAAAAGAAAAAAAGTGTGGATATCAAATTTATCATTAAGGTATCATTTATATAAAGGCAATTTTTTATATCGGTTTCATACAGAAGTACACTCTGCGCGCAAAAAAGGGACATTTATGTGTCTTCCGTTTTAATGGATCGATTGATGAAATTAAGTTGCCACACAATAACACAATAGCTATCACTTTTATTTTATAGAAATGGATAACCACAATAGCTATCACTTTTATTTTATAGAAATGGATACTTATATAGGATATGGAGAGAAAATGCAAAAATTTGTAATGTTTGTTCAAGAGTGTTGATCTTCAGTTGTTATTACAGTTTCGTAGAAAATATCCAGGAGAGTCTATAAATGTCCAGGAGAAGTCGTTTGCCCGATTCGTTGGGTGGCCTACGATCGGATGGATGGAAATGGAGATGTCACAAGCTGATGCCGCTAGACGTCTTGATGTCTCTCGTATGTGGTCCAGCGACTACATTACGAGTTTTGTTTCAAAACGAGTTTTTTTCGAGTTTGTTTGTTTGTTTGTTTAGGAATTAATTTGAATCCAAGGATTCTGTGTCTAGAAGACATGTTCCAGGCAGACCTAGAGTTACAACACCTGCGAAAGACCTTTATTTAGTTTTTTCGGCCCGAAGGAAGAGTAGCATTATTCATCTCAGCTCATGACAGATCAGTTAGTGGCCACAGGAACAAGAATTTCAGCTACTACAGTGCGCAGGCACCTGCGCAATACATATCTGCAGGCGTCTGTGCACTGTATTAATGACCAGTTGTTTCTGTCAGGTTATGTACGCAAGACGGCTAGTTGTTTGTATCCCCTTGACCCGAGGATACAAAGGTGCCCGTTTGTGTTGCGCAAGAGAACACGTCTTCTGGACCAGTCAACGATGGTCGTCTGTTCTCTTTACAGACGGGTCCATGCGCACACTAGAGAGTGATTCAGCTTGTCAGCTGATCTGGAGGGAACAACGCACCAGATACAACCAATCCTACATTGTGGAAGACACAGTTACAGAGGTGGTGAAATAATGGTTTGGGCTGAAATCTCTCGTTATCACACTGACCTGCATGTGTTCCATGGACAAACTTTGACCGGTGTGAGATACCGAGAAGAGATCCTTGATCAATATGTCCGCCCATATGCCGCTGCTATTGATCCTGTGCTCTTCTGATGGACGACAATCTGCGACCACACCGAGCTTGGGTTGCTGAAGAATATCTTGAGTGTCACGGTATAGAGCGGATGGAATGGCCAGCTCAATCTCCAGACCTGAATCCGGCAGAGCATCTTTGGGACTATCTTGGGAGACAGGTTACTGCTTTCAGTCCTCCACCAAGGTCCTTAGGTGAGCCTGAACAAAGATTACTCCGTGTCTGTCGTTGCTTCCCATTTTACTGACCGTCAACTTAATTGACAGCATAGGACGTCGCTGCCCCAATGTATTGCAGCTAGGAGTAGATTCATTCCTTATTAGAATTCATTTTTGCAGAGTTACAAATTCAGTTTTTCCTCAAAAAACTGTGATATTCTGTTTCTCCAAGACTGGTTTCTCTGCCAAGAGTGCAATTTTTTGTTGTAATTCAATAATTCAAACATTTTTCAAAAATTGTACAAAAATTACTAAAAAATGCAGATTTAAAAAACAAATTTATTTAAATCGAATCTAAAGGTCGAAATGTGAAAAAAGGAATCAGGTTAAGTACACTAAAAAAGGAGATATTAATAAATATATACCAAATTCAATTAATATTGAGGAGCTAAAATTTTAAGAGCTAATTTTTTTAAAAATACTCATGCGATTTTTACAAACCTTGGCACTTTGTCATATTTTGAATCTTAGAATCGAAATATGGAAAAAATATAGGTATGTCATTTCAGAAAAATTCCCATTTCGTGTCGAAATACCTACGTTCGAACAATGCTATATATAAATCTATATATATCCTAAGTCATGCTTTCGAGACATGAACATACATGTTAAATTTCACCAATCGGTCCAGCAAAAAGGGAGATGTAGAACTGTTCCCCCTTTTTCTTGCTCAGTGCATAAGCATCTTGTAGTAATATATAATCGACGATTTTTGAGCGAGGTGTACACTTTTTAAAAGTTACATTTAAATCTGCTTACTGGATTTTTAAGAAATTTTTTATGCCACTTCATATACTTGAAAGTCCTCTGCGTAAAAATTTTAATTACATGAATCTACCTTTATCCGCAAATGCGATTTTCTCACATAATTTTATAAACTGCAAGACCTCTTTTCTTTTCCGTTTTGCAGTTCCTAATCCAAGTGTCAGGAGTCATACTTTTGACGCTCGCCGTGAATGCCACAACGATGAATTTACTCTTCAAAGTTTTAGGTGAGTAAACCAGAAGCTTTTACTATATTTCTTTAATATATAATGTAGTACTTCCCAATCTGTATCCCTTCGCGTATTCCTTAAAGAGATAATATAAATTATAAAGTACTCGTAACCTCTCCCTTCAGAAACTATGACCCCCCTTAGCTTCCCTCCATTATTTTAGCAGTATATCATATAGAGTTTAACCTTCTTTGGTAGAGAAAAATTTCGGGTACCGTATTTCAACAAAAATATCTATTTTGACCGCTATCGAATGCAATTTAAGGATGTTTTTGCGTGATATCTAAACCTAAGGACAGAATAAAGAAATCTTTTTCTCCCAAAAAATTATAAAACTGATTTAGCAAATTGTTGCCACCAAATATTGGAGCCCTGGGTTATATTTAAAGAAATTAAATAATGAAGAATCTGAATGAATGTATGTATGTTTCTCGCACTGTGAAAAAACAACTGTAAGTAGTGACATCAAATTTTGAATAACGTAGTCTCCCATTCGAATATGGGTATCTGGAAGCCCGAATTTGGAATTTGTTTTATTATCTATTTCATATTTTGTCAAATATTAAAGAAATTTTGATTAACAAACTCAACAATTTCGAAAAGAGCAAAGGCAACACTGTGTGGGAAAAAAATATCTGCAGTACGTGAGTCTGTGTATCGGAAATTCTAAAGATATGCTCTTTTAAATATTTTGCAATATTGCTATTGAATTGAATTTTATGGTTTAAGTGCAAAGAACATATTTAATAAGGTAACACAGAAAACGTTAAAAAACGCCCCTTTGGGGGTAACATAAAATCAGAAAACTTTCAGATTTTTTTTTCATTTATATATTTATTTTTTGTTTACTTGAATGCTACAGAAAAAGACTAATACGGATATTAGAACCCTGGATCAATATCTAAGAGCACGTAGCATTTCCTAAGGGTACGCAAATATTATACTTTTGATAAGTAGGGCAAATTTTGCATATGGCGTAGGTTTGTTTCTTGCTCAAATTTCCTTTAGGCATATGAAATAAGGAATAAAAATCTGGAATTTGCTTTGTAACCGAACTTTGGTGTCACAAAGAAGGCAGATTTCGTTGACGAAGAGGTAATAGCATCAGCATTCATCGAAGCTGCATTATTATTATTAAAAAAACTGAACATCTAGAAAGAATGTAACTATAGCTTTTATCTTTGTAGAGTATATAAATCATACAAGACAAAACAATGTATTTTAAAGCAAAATAAATTAAAATGCATAGATGGAATTAACAATTCGCATGTCACCTGTGGTTGTATTGCTTGCTACACACCGTGTTATTGAAGTAACGTTTTAATGGTATTCTGTGAATAAGCCAGCTAAACTACACTGCTTGGAAGTTCATCTGTAAGGATTTTAAGTTTTACTAGTGTTTATTTTATTTTAAAACTTTGCTATCTTCTCTTATTTTCCATTTCCGACCAGAATAAGCGGGAGTAGAATTCTTTAGGCAAATGAGATTGCAAACTGTATAAGTATTTAAGACATGGCTTTTAGCCAAAAGAGAGAGAGAGAGCGACTTCTCGGCTGTTATACCACTCGCATGCATTTCAGTCACTTCATGTCTGCCCTTAAGGCCAGACTTAGTTCTCGCTGATATTTGATATATTAGTTTTTGCATTCCGCTCACTATATACGTAATGTTAAAAGACCAATCTTCGCGTTACTACTCTCTGTAAAGCATCTAAGTTTAGTTCTTATTAAGTTAAGTTAGTTTATTTCTTATTTTCTACGTTTTAGACCAGAAGTGTTGGTCTCTGTATCCGGAAGTGCAAGAACGGCTGTGCGCTGCGAGAAATAAAGGGTAAATTCAACCCTTCTTATCTTTGCTGTATCTTCTATACACGCACGAACATAGTTTTGGGTAAACTCCGTTCTTACTCAGGACTCCAGTTAAGTTTTCAAAGGCAATTAGAAGAAAGAGAAGTCCTGACACATCAAGATTTGCTTCAGAACTGCGTGCCACTCTTCGTGTGACCATATTTTACATATTTTAGTTAGGTGATAAATCAGGTGATATAGATCGCTAAGGAAGCAATGGAACATTACCACTCTGAGAAAGCCATGTGTTTTTGCTTCAGCGTGAGAAACAACACTGCCTTGTTGAGGGAAAAAATTTCTGAAAGTTTTCATATTTTATATTACACCCAAATGGGCGGTTTTTTTTCATTTACAGACGCATATACCTTTCTAGAGCACTTGGGCTAACGCCACTTTCAACTAAAAATATTTAAAAGGAGCGTCTCTTTAGAATTTTCGATAGAACAATTTAGCTCACTAGAGATAATTTTTCCCCCTGTACACTGTTGCCGTTGCTCGCTTTGAAATCGTTGAGTTTGTTAATTAAAAATTCATTAAAGTTTTACATAATATGAAATACTAGATAATAAAACAAATTCGGAATTCAAAATTCGGACTTACAAGTGTCCATTTTCTGGTGGGGGATTTAAGTGCGAAGAACATGATATTTAATAAATAAAGGTAACACACAAAACGTTAAAAAAACGCCCGTTTGGGCATAATGTAAAATCTGAAAGCTTTCAGATTTTCTTTCTTTTCATACTTTTATTTATTTATTTATATATATGTTTGCTTTATATATGTTTAAATATTTAGAAAAATTAGTAACATTATACATATATATATATATAAGTTTTTAAAAGAGGACTCAAAAATCTAAACAAAAACTATCATTATTTTAACTAAACCAATTCTGTGCTCTACACTGTATATAGCTCATTTTTAAGAGCTTTAAAAGTTTAATTTTTAAGGAACTCATCAATTAATTAAAATGTTCTAGGGTTCTAACAAAATTAAGTGTCCTTGGCAACTAGAATACTTGGAGAACAGTATAGCGACTACTTCTGAAAACTACAAGAACGAAGTCCAAAGAAGGGTTAAATTACCCTTTTATTTTTAACTTGAGAATATTCACATTCAGCCACTCTTGGGCTTACAGGAAAATCTCCGCTTGGGATTTAACTTAAGATAGAAAATAAGGAACTAAATTGATTCTAACTAGCTAAAACTTAGCCAAAGCTGTACAGAAATAACTAGCTGAGTTGGTTCGTATTTAAACCTCACCCGCGAATACTAACAGGCACGTAATAATACAGTCGAACATAGTGAGATTGGCTTAACGCAACAAAGTGGCGAGAAGGTAGAACACGCTCTACTGAGAACTTCTGAGCTCTTCTACGGAAATGACTGAAACTCCTTATTAAATACTGGTTCAACCTCAGTTACATAAAACGCAATACTGAAAACTCATTCTGGAGGCGAATTGTAGGTGGGAAACAACAGAATAAAGGAAAGGGTGTCAAAATTTAAAATAACTATTAGGAAATTAAAATAAATCCCTACAATGTTACATAATGGCTTCTTGACTATCCTTGTTTTTGGTGGTAGGGGGCTATCCCTTGTAAGTCTGTATAGTTACTAAGGGCAATCGGGAATTAATGTATTTTAATCCCTTTTGTTGCTGGAATAAAAAATTAATTATTAAACCAGAACATAACTTCACCGCCCGGTGGCGAAGTGCTACCTCGTCGCGCAGCTGCACCACAGCTCCGAGGCTCGATCCCCAGGCTGGGCAAGATTGACTCATCCCTTAAGTGGGTCGATAAAATGAGTAGCAAGTTCGTTTCGGGACCAAACACCAGGGGTCCTGCGACAAGCTGACCGCTTCACTAGGGCATGTGCTGATACACTTCAGGGCCCAAAGGTGAAGAAAGCAGAAAAATGGCACTGCAGGACGTGGCCCACTAGCGCTGTTGCGCCACTGGGTTTAGTTTTCTTAGAACATAACTTCATCCTGTGATGATTGTAATTATAACTCCCAAAAACATATATTATTGCTATTTTTTTCAACTGTATACTACCTAACATTTAAAATGTTCTTATGGCTTAACTTTCATTTTAGGAATAGGGCAGGTGACAGCAAAAAACATTAAATCAATGTCTCATGCTCTTGCGTTACTCAGAGATGCCGTTAACACGACAGAGAGCGTAGCAAGAATGGATAAGTATCTCGCCGGTGCTGATTGGCCATGGGTACGCAAGGTGACCTTCATAAAAAATCCTTACGAAAATCTCGAGGTAAAGAAAATTCGATTTTCTCATCTTGTGCGCTCAGGCATTAGTTTTAGATGAAGCGGTTTTCAGTTTTGTTTTTCATTTTATCTGTTTGTGAAAATAAAAGAATGTTACGGTACCTGTCAAGTTTTAAAAATTAAAATAAAAAGCAGCTCTTTTTTAAGCTAAAGAAATACTGTGCTTTATGTTAATATGATATATTCTCGCTTTGCTGCGATTCTCAAACATGCGCCTTTTACATACTGAAAGTCCTCCCATCCCCCTAACCTGAAATTTGGCGAAATAACTATACGAATGTCTCTAATTGTTTATAAATACTTCAATTATTATTTAATTTTTTAAACAAATTGTTATTTAATTTTTGGCTGTTGTTGAAATTTTTCATTCCGTTAATTTTTTTTTTTTTTGATTTCCAGGCTAATACAGTACGATGGTATATCACAAAATGTTTGCAATAGCAGAGATGCTTTCGCTAATAGAACAGGCAGTTATGTGAGATGCAGTTTCCCATAGTCTTTTATGGGAATAAGCTTAAGATATTCTCAGGCTCGCTTCACGATCTCGAAATGATTTTAAAACATTTCGGAGAATATAATAAAAACACTGCCAATAATGAAAGTATTAAAAATTTACTGTTTTGCTAATTACAGTAATCGCATTAGAATATATGTATATGATCTCATAATTCTCACAGCTCGTGTGCTGAATTTATAGTGAATTTTCTTAATCTATTGTAAATGAAAGATCCAGATGTTCCCGAGTTCTTTGCACATCTGTCATAATTTTTCTTCCATTTTTACCCCTTCTGAAGTCCGGGTTTTTCAGGGAGTAATCTGAAGCGATTAGCTTCTTCCTGTTCTTCATGATGGCTATGAAAAAGTGAGGTACTGTTAGTTAACAGATTTGCCAGCTGTGATCCTCTTAATTCAAAGGGGATCGCACCTTTTCGGCATGTATTGCGGCAGGCATGTATTCTTTACCTGTTTCCTCAGATACCTTTACTAAACAGACCAACTTTCCTTTGAGCTTCTTTGATTTTAAGAACTTAACAAACTTCCCTTTGAGCTTCTTTAAGCTCATAGAGAAATCTTTAAGAACTGCAAAAGCTGAAATTTCTAAGGGTCCACAAGTAAATCGAGAAATTTTTTAATATTACGGCAAAAACAAAATTTAAATGATTGGATATCGTGATACAGAAAAATTTATTAGAAGTATATACCTCAGCAGAAGCAAGAGCAAAACATGTCGCCGAAAACATTACTAATGTGTACATATATCACATCCTCTGGAAGATTTCATTATGTCCTACGCATTAAGCAAGCTGGTCTCGAACATTACTCATATTTTACGTTACTACTTCGATCGGACTGGAATTCTTGAAATCTTTACATATATCCGTAGTCTCAGTTCTTGAGTTGTGCGATGAGTCGGTGACTAACACACTACGCTCTTAAAACAAGCCCACAGCTCAAAATCCGTCACCGAGTTACTCTTTAAGGTAACCAAATGCCTCGTCATCTAATTAGTGATGCACATAAATAGATTAACGAGATACCTTCTGTCCCTATCTACCGCTTCGACTTTCAAGACTTTCGGTTGTTTACAACTTGGAACCGTATTTTCAACGCTTAATTTGGTGTTTTTTCATCATTTAAGACGAAATTTTTGATTGCGTGTGGTGCGTGAGTATCTTGTGAGTACACAGATACAAAATCTTGGTTTGTGCATCTTTCTAGTCGCCGTTTTTCTGATGACGCAGACTGTCCTTTCACCCCATCGACAAAGAATAGTTGCTATACTTTGCATTTTGTAATCGATTACGAAATCTCGATACTTCGTTTACGTTTTGTACGGAATTGTGGTAAGGCTGTATGTAGAAAATCTTGCAGAAAGGCAACGGGTGTACCTTCATATTTAATTTTTTTCTTGTCACATATCAGACCGGACGCAGTGCGAATAAATCTCTATGATACAGTCAATCTTTACCATTATTCGAATTAATTCATCGTGAGATCTTTATAAAAGTCTTGACATAAAGAAACTGGCTCATTTTGCTGATACAATGATCAAGCGTATTGATATGCTTAGTTCAGATCTCTTGTTAATAAAAAACAACAACTGTGCATGTAATGAGTGTAAAAATAATGAAAATTTATATATGTCTGTATTATCGTCTAAGTAGAAAGAATGCTTGATTATAATATTGATATTACAATCCAGTGATTGTATATGTACGATTTAAAGTAATAATTACGTATGGTAGAGTACATGAGGAAAAAAATCATTGAATTAAATTTATTTCAAAACTTCGGATTCGATAAACAACGGCCGCTTGCTTATCGATGATACAAGTCTGTCTGACGATGGTGAAGGTCTGTGCCGTCCGAAAGAGCGGTAGCCGATAACTCAGGTAATCTTGTAGAGACGTTAGGTTATTTCAAAGCAGAAGAGATGAAAGATGTGCAGTGCACTCGTTGGGACTCGAACCACGGACCTCTAGAATACGCGCCGAGTGTGCTGACCATTACATCACAAAGGTATGCTAAGAAGGCAGGAGAAATACCTTATATACTCCTCTTTTTATAGAGCGACTGGGGATTAGGAGACCCAATTGCCAAATCCTGCTGGTGGAAAATCATCATCCACCACCATTTTTTAGTTCGGGCGCCACTGTAGAGACATTAGGTTATTTCGAAGAAGTGTGCAATGCCCTCGCCGAGACTCGAACTACGGACTTCGAATTCGCACCGAGTGTGCTGACCAATACAGCACGAAGGTATGCTAAGAAGGTGGGAGAAATACCTTATAATCTTGCTGGCCATTCGATGTGGCCATATCTGGAAATTAAATAATTAAATATCAGAAGAAAAGTAAGAACAAAACGTGAATTGTCAGTTTCGCAGTTTACCTAAGTCCTGTCTTGTTGAAAATAATGGCTTTATTTTTTGAAAACTTTGAAAACGAGAAAGGGAAGAAGATTTACAGTATTTTGCGTATCGTCCACAGTGCACGCATTTCCATTTTCATTCTCAAAGAAATAAGGAATGATCAAAATGAAGGCTGTCATAACATATAACACTGTTAGTACAGTACAATGGTTTTTAGATGCGTTCTAGTGGCTCTTAATCATACTAGTACCGGCAGTTTTATTTTTTCTCTAGGCAGATCAGATAAATGTGTTTCGTCACTCATAATTAGATTACTCAGAATCTCCTTGTTCCTGTTTATCAAGTCCACTATTTGTTAATTGAAAAATTATTTCTGAGCTGTATCACCTTCCTACAGTTTCTGAACGGCTTGAATGTTATATGGATGGAAATGTAAATTCAAATGTAAAATAACACTTATACCAGTTTCGGACAGACTTAATTATTTTTAATGTCATATGACGACCTTCGAGTACTTTCTTCGAATGCTGCTCTTACAGAATCCTATTTCTGTGGGGTGAGAACAGTTATCACATTTCTTTTTAAAATTTAAAACATATTTTTCCAAAATTGTTCCCCACGTGTTTTAGCATGCTACATTGCTTTGATGAATCCCGGATTTCTTCCGAAATTCATATCGGAAAAAAAACGTCCTTTTCGTTGTTCTTATAAAATACTTTTACAGTGATAACATACTCTGCATTAGTCCGCGATTTCATTTCAAACTGAAAGTTTTTGAGGACATTCTGCCTGGCAGTATTATCGTGACCATTGTTCGCACTCTTTTTGATGACATCAGGAGAGCAGTGGTTGATTCTCGATGGTCGCGGTATTGTTCCCCCTTCTCCTCTGGCAGTACTTTAAAACAAACACTTTCGAGTCATTTTTCTGTAGTTAGGCCGTTTAAACGCAACCTTAGCTGGCATTCTGGCCAAACACATAGAATCGTCCAAAAGGGGCGTTAGTTATGAGCCGCGAGGTAAGAGGTCACGTGAAAGTTCTCTCTTTGGCGGAAAGAAGGATTTTATATGACCGAGGGAGGCAACGTCCACATGTCATCGGAGAAGCTGTCGTCAACGGTCTTTCGCGCCTCCCCTCCCTTTTTTGAACATCTACAGAAATAAATGCCAAGATTCGCGCTGGCTTCCAGCCCGGAAACCAACAATGTTGAAATTTTTTTACAGTTTATAAATTTTATATAAACAATCCGTATTTCATCGCTTATTTTTAAAGATAAGCTCACTAGAAACTATATTCTTTAGTGGAAGTATTTTTTTAGTAAAAACGTAAACCAGTATATAAGTTTCCAGCATATCAACATAGATTATTTAAACGTAATTTTGTCTTCTTATGACTGTTAGCCTCCTGAAAGCCATGGAAATAAACAGTGGACAAAAAGAACGGAAAAAATCCCTACGATGTGATCATCCTGATTATGTCCACCCTATTTTGAAAATAAATCAGTCCAAATGGCACGTGACTGTTTGAGCTTATGGTCGCAGCTAAGGCGGTCTAACTATAGCTTGCCTGATAACCATAGTAATGACAGTTGCAGCAGATGGTGGAGTCCCCTGATTGTTTCTTTCTCCTCCATTTCTGTTTAACGTGTTTCGCTTCGTGAAAAACGCACGAATAAAGGTGTTTAGGCTCTCGGCAAAGTTTAGGCAAAATTTAAAAATTATTGCTTAATCCGCATCCTAACGTCGTCTTCGCCTTTTCA
Organism: Stegodyphus mimosarum; assembly: GCA_000611955.2. Classification (NCBI taxonomy): domain Eukaryota; kingdom Metazoa; phylum Arthropoda; class Arachnida; order Araneae; family Eresidae; genus Stegodyphus; species Stegodyphus mimosarum. The sequence goes on along the minus strand of KK119914.1, from coordinate 11,947 downwards.
TTTGACCAAACAGAGTACTATGAAACCGAAAAGTATATTATTCGAAGAAAAGTTTTATCTTCTTGTACTGAATTATTTGGAACAAGGTTTTTTTTTTTTCTTTTTTTTTCTTTCTGATTTTCCATCAGAAATCTTCAGTTAGTATCAACTTCAACACATCATATAATGAAGTTTAAAAGAAAATCGTGGCCAGTCTTATATATTATCTAAAAGATTTAATGTAATTAAATTTACCAGTCTTCTATAATCTAAAAGGTTTAATAGAATTTGAAGAATAATAAGAAAATGTTATTTAACTTTTAGGTTTTGTTTTCATTTATTTTCTTTATTATTACTTTAGTACACGCATAAAATACAGCCTTCTGCTACAGACAAAGTTCTCTTATCCACCACGAAGGACGAAGAGCTTACAGATGAAATAAAAATTGTACAAGAAGAATCTCGACAGTGGGTGTTGAGATCTATGGAAGTAAGAAATCCTGAAGCAATTTCACACAACCTTTTATTCTTTTAAAGCAATCTTATTATCAAAAATTTCCTTATTTCAGTTTCAAGCTTGATCATGGCATAACATAAGATATTTCCTATTATGACTGGTAGAGCTATCAGTTTTTTTCCGAGCAGTAAATACCAAAATTCAACTACAGGAACTACAGGATTTTGGCCAGGATTAAAACTCGGGTCTTCCAATAGCTATATAATCGTGTTACCACTTACAGAGTGACAGCATGCATGAGGGAATACAATAGTTATTTATATGCTTCCCTACTTAGGGACAGCCGAAAAGTCTAAATAATCATCAACGAAATTATTTAGATTTTTCGAAACCACGGAACTTACTATACACGTCGTCAAAAATAAAACTAGAAGCAACTTTCTATTAATCATTAAGAGTTAAGATTAGGGGTCATCAGAATTCATATGGATGGCCAACTGATTTGATATCAAAAGAGTCAAAAATGGTAAATTACATAAATTTTAGTTTTGTAAACGATGATAATAATAGTATCAGCTTTACTTATTAGTAAGTACTTCATAATTAGTGGTGTTGAAACAAGAGATTTAACACATAGTCTTACCTTCTTAAAATAGTGGTTCTTTCGGACTTAGGCCGGCTTTCTCAATAGTTGGGTTTTCATTTAAAAGCAGGTATGAGAATAAAATAAATATTAAATCAGATTTGGGACGAAAGGTAATTCCTTTTATTTTTAAAGTATTTTTCATAAGGTTAAACTTTAAATTGGCTTAAAATTGTTTAGCTTAACCTTTGTAAGCCTGTAAGACGAATATTCATCGCTACTTCTATTACAGACGCAAAAGATTAGATAAAACACAACAGCAACATAAACAGCTAAAATTTGTTGTATACTTATGATCTTGAAGTAAAAAACAAAAGGAAGATTCTTGAAGCTCACGCTCTTGAAATGTGTACAATAGATTATTATACTATTTATAAGTTTTAATGCATCTAATATCATAAAATTCAATTAACAGGCGTACTTAATTTCCTTTGTTTATTTTGTCGTTGAGTAGGCAGTTATATTTTTACATTATGTAATTATAATAAGTCGTAAACAAATTTCAAAATAAATAAATACATAAAAACGCAATTCCGCAAGTTAAAAGTACTTTTAAAAAATTCTTCCGTAGAATATAACGTCATGTTGCGAGATTTGTACTGACTTGTACGAAGTAAAAGAATTATTGAAATCGCGAAAAATTTCGGGTATCATATTTCACCAAAAATATCCATTTTGACTGCTCTCGAATTCATTTGAACAATGTTTTTGTGCGATCTCTGTAAATACGGACAGAATAAACGGCTCTTTTTTCCAAAACGGACTGTAAAATGGATTTTAAATGGTTTCAAAACAGAGTTTTGTCACTTCTGTATGTTCACTGCGAAAAACAAAAGAGGGGGGACAGTTCTATATCTCCCATTCTACTGGGCCGATTGACAAAATTAAACTTACGTTTCTCATGTCTCGAAAGCGCGACTCAGGATACGTATTAGATTTATATATAGCATTATTCGAATATAGGTATTTCGACAAAAAATCGGACATTTTCGGAAATGATATTCCAATTTTTTTTATATTTCGTTTCTGCGACTGAAATTATGCCAAACTGCTATGTTTTGTAAGAATCGCACGAGTAGTTTTTAAAAAATTAGCTGTCAAAATTTTAACTCCTCTATGTTAATTGAATTTGGTATATATTTATCAATATTTTTTTTAATATGAAAGGTAAGTTTTTTCATATTTCGATTATTCCTTTCATATTTCTAAATTCAGGCTCGTTCCAAATAAAAGTCGCCTATTTTTTATGATTTATTTTTTAAATTTGTATTTTTAAATAATTTGTACAAATATTTCGGAAAGCATTTTGAATTATAACCTGTAAAATGTTTGCCGTCATCTTAAAGTAGCTGTATTTCTAAGCATACCCGCAAAAATTAGAGTTTTTTATTCAAAATTTTCTAAAATATACGTGAATTTACATTTTGGAGCATTTTGAAATTTGGCACATTTATTATAAGCGATAATAACGAAAATGTGGTTTATGCGCTCTGTTAAAATTGTTTGAAAGCATGAATGATGACTTTTTTCCGTTCGTGGCTTGTTGAGTACTAATTGTATGTTTTTGAAATGATTAATATGTTTTCAACGCATTGGCGATATCTTGTTCTTGGCGCATATTGGCTAGAACGCCACTCTTGTAAAACTACGCACTTGCAGTTTTGATTTCGCCTGTAGAGACACGCAACGCATTTAGACACTTCAATAAATAGTTAAGTTCAATTGTTTATTGTTTAATTGGTCATCCCATCGCATCGCAAGCATGGACAATGAAAAAAAAGGAAAGGAAAAGAGGTTGCTAGAAATTAAGAAGTTTGCCAAGTGAATTATTCTTGGCGCAAACTGAAAAAAAATCCGCGAAGATAAGTTTCTGAATTTCTCCATAAATTTCTTACCAAAAATTACAAAATTTAATATCTAGGCGTAATCTGAGTCGTAGACTCAAAATATGAAAAAAATGGCATGTTATTTCGTAAAAAGTCCGATTTTGTGTCAAAATATCTACGTTAGGACAATGGTATAGATAAATCTACTATATATGCCAAATTGCGTTTTCGAGACTTAAAAAACTCAATTTGAATTTCGAAAATTGGCCTAGTAGAATGGAAGATATAGAACCGTCCTATTTTTTTTCTTTTGTTTTTGCGCAGAGTACCTACGGACAGAATAAACGACTTTTTTTTCCAAAACGGACTGTAAAATGGATTTAAAATTGTAGAGACATTAGGCATTTTTTTTGGAAGCATCAGGCATGAAAAATGAGCAACGCCTTCGCCGGGAATCGAACCACAGACCTCTCGGTTACGCATCGAGCATGCAGACCACTACACCACGAAGGCATGCGAAGAAGGTGGGAGAAATAACTTATAAAATTAATTCAGAATAGAGTTTTTCGTAACGTCTGTATGTACTCACGTATGTATCTCGCCTAACTAAAAAACGAATAGGCTCAGAACGTCGAAATTATGTTATGGGAGTGCTATAACATGTAGTTGTGCACCTCTCTTTATGGTTGCAATCGGCCAAAATAGGCTGAATCGACTAAAATAGGCCGCGTAAGGACACAATTTCTTACAGGAATTCGTTATTTCAAAAATATGGAAAAGTATTTGTATAAATTTGAAGCAGCAGCTACAATATTAAGATCAGGCTATAATATATATATGTTACTGTGAAAGACCGAAATTGGAGAATGTTGACCTTCACAGGAGAATGTCAACATTCACCAACTACGTCGGTGAAAGATCGAATATAACATTGCATTCTTGTACATTCGGACCCTCACCGGTGTACGTCGACAATCACAGATATGCTCTGGTGTAGGTCGAAAAGAGAGGCGACTGGCTGTTTCCCATAAATGCAGTTGTAAAACCAAGTTCCTCTTGTGCAATTCAAAGTCTCATAATAGTTTAAGTTGTTGCAATTAATCAGATTTGAATCGCATAATTTAGTAAGTTTTTTATTACTATTATTTTATTTTCTCATTTACTACGCACTGTATAATTAAGTTTTTTAACTTCTATTATTTTCCTGTCTCATTTTGAATGTATTGTGTGTTTGTTGGCGACTGCATTACGGAGAAGAAAATATAATATTCTCATATATTCAACATTCACCATTAGTACATGGTGAATGTCGACATTCACCGGTGTAAGTCAGAAATAAGAGTATTTGAAAAATATTTCGGACATACACCAAACGACTATGTGAATGTTGACATTCACCGGTGAAAGTCGATATTCTCCAGATTTCGGTGTTTCACCGTAACATATATATAATAAGAAGAATATTTGGAGTAAGCTGCAGCGGATTGACGATGGTTCTCTGCGTTATAATACTGAGGAGATTTTACTTCGTTGTTAGAAAGATCACACTCGAAGGACAAACTTGAGACTTCGCCTAATTCATTACAGTTTTTACTACTCGATACGAAGTAATTATAGAATACATATTTTCCGTCACACACGATCATAGGCGCAAAACGCTACCCACAATTTTATACAGGTATCACATTTTAGGTAATGGCGTAGTAGCACAACAAAGCAAAGGGACAAAACAAAGCAAAGTAGCAATTTTCACTGCAAGACAGCTGAAGCTAAAGTACGCAATTATCCAATATGGAAGCTCACCAAGAGGAAGTTTTGGTTTATGCTAGAAAGGTTTCAGTTCTCAAAATTTTGAGTTCCGGTTTAGCTGCGACATTAATGCTGTTGTTGCTGTTACTTATGCTCACTCATCTGACAGTAACATCAACGAAACTCTTCGCGACAAGGAGCTCAAGATACGTGTGTCGTTGGCAACAGCGTTGAGCACCTGACAGATGGCAGTGCGATTTAGTTCAGTTCCGCCCCCAATTTAGATGGAGAGCAACCCGGGTGGGATGGGTCCGAGGTTCTCCTCCCACTGCCTTTCTACCAAACCACACAAGAGGACATTCGGTTCGCCTCATATTCAAAGTGCCGCCATGCCGCACCGACACTACGCATTTACAAACATCCATGCCCTCTCCGAGATTCAAACCCGGGCCCTTCGGCACGGCGGTCAGTGACGCTAACCATTATACCGGTTGGGCAGCACGACATCAATGTTACGCAAGCCATGCGACACAGATTAATCTGGAAATTGCGCAGTCCAGAAAAGTTATTATTACTTCTAAAGTACAAAGAGGAAATACCCAAATTAAAAATGAGGAATTGACAGGCTATTACTAAATTAAATTATAAAGCTGATTTATATATTTTTTATCTTATATATATATGTATGTAGAATATGCTATCGATAACTAGTCTAAATCGTACTTATTAAGAGCAGATTAAGAACATAGAAAAATTTTGTTAATATATTATTATTCTACTAGTTCCGGGTAAAAAGAGAACATTTAGTACTTTAATGATGAAATTTATGCAGAGATGATTTGTTGATATATTAATGACATGATTCTTTATTCATGATAAATATTTTGGTTACAGGTTTCCCTCTATAATCAACATATTCGCTATAGCATTTTAAGGCGAACTCTTAGTCATTTAAGCACGATCGTTGAAGAAACTCTAGATGTTCCTCAGAAGTAAGTAAACTCATTTTAAACTAAGAATTATACGTTTTAGAAACTAAGCAAGAATTATGCGTTAACACATGCTTAAACTTTCTTCTAAAGTTTAAGTGCAATCAATATTTTAACCATTTAACGCTTCCATTGTACAAGTTAATAATCCAATTAACTTGACCAAATAATTGGCCATTTAAAATGTTAAGATAAGAGTTTTCTTACTTTTTTATCACCTGCTAGCGGAAGTACCCGACGCCAGATAAGTTAGATTGAGAGTAATGTAACTAACAACAGAGAGAACGATACCGCTGTAATCCTTCTCTAATCACGATGCAACAAATACCATTCATGGTCATACATTTTTCAGTACAATGCGATATGGAATTCACATAAAGAATTTCGATAGAAAAATAAACTAATTCCCTCTCATTATATCAATGCCAGTATAACAATGGCAAGCAGTTTTTAATGATTTTCGTCTTTTTAATGAAATGGTCGCAAAAGCTCAAGTTCCATCCAATATTTCACATATTCAATTTTATTCGATTAAGTGTGACAAAAAATGGATCAGAATTGATCAGAAATCAATAAAGAAAACAAACACACAAACAGACATGCTTCTTTATGTATATAGATTTTGTAAAACTTAGAAATTTTTTATTAACAAACTTTACGATTTGAAAAGCGAGCAGCAGCAATACTTTTCGAAATAAATATTTTTATATCCACCCCGCCAAACTGTTGCCACTCGAAAAAATGACTGCGAAAATTAGAGCTTTCAGAGTTTTTAATTACTATTTCCCCTGATTAAAATCCTACGAAGATGGAAATAGTCGAATTGGCTTCCCACGAATTTTCGGAAGCGGGAGTAATGTATTTAATGTTTAGCAATGCTATTTTTATTTCATCGTAAAACTTAGAAACTTTTTATTAACAAACTCTAAGATTTGAAAGGGAGCAGTGGCAACAACTTTCGAAATAAAGCATTTTCATCTCCAGCTTGTGAGACTGTTGCCACTCGGAAAAATGGGGACGAAAATTATCGTTTTCCGAGTTTTTAATTAATATCTCTGATTTTAGCTACTTTTTTTGGGGGGGGGGAAAGTGGACGTCGGTCTTTTCCAGGATCCAGAAGAGAATTGTAGAAAGTTATTTCAGAAAAAGTGTCCCATTTTGGGTCAAAATACCTATATTAGAACAAAGCTATATATAAATCTAATATATATCCTAAGTCGCGCTTTCAAGACATGGAAAACGCAATTTGAATTTCGTCAACCGGCCCAGTAGAACGGGAGATATAGAACTGTTCTTTTTTCTTAGTCCAAAGGAGCTTTATCCCTTTGGACTGAAATTCACTTTTTCAACCGTTGCCACCAAATATTGCAGCCCTGTATTATATTTAAAGAAATTAAATAATGAAGAATGTGCATAAATGTATGTATGTTTCTCGCATTGTGATAAAACGACGGTGCCTTTACATCGAATTTTGAATGACATAATCCTGCTGTGAATATGGGCATCTGAAAGCCCAAATTTGAAATTTGGAATTTGTTTTATTATCGATTTTATATTTTGTAAAACTTTAATGAATTTTCGATTAACAAACTCAAGGATTTCAAAGCGAGCAATAGCAACGCTGTGCAGAAAAAAAATTTTTATCTCCAGCGCGTGAGACTGTGTATCGGAAATTCTCATACGCTCAGTTTAAAATTATTTTACGATATTGTTCTTTAACTGAATTTTATGGCTTAGGGCGAAGAACATGATATTTAATAAATAAAGGTAGCACGCGAAACGTTTAAAAAACGTCCCTTTGGACGTAATTTAAAATCTGATGCCATTCAGGTTTTTTTTTCACAGTGTACATGTTTATAGCAACAAGTCACACGTGGATGATGTGAAATATTGAGGTAATGGCCACATATATCAACGCGAACGTTTTTCACCGTTGGAAAAGTTGAACATCAAACTGTGCAAAATGCTCAATATTTTGTTTAGTTATGCTTGCGTTGAATTCTGCGCTATGTTTTTACCAGGCATTATTTTAACAAGAGTCTAATTTTTCTAACTTCTGGGCGAAAGAAGTATCTTTCACACTATTTCTGATTTTTTTTTACTTCATGTTGGGTAATATAGAATTAGATGCAGCAATAATCTTCGGCGGATGAAAATATTTCTTACCAATTAAATTGCAATGTATTTTAATTTTTAATTGAAAGTTTTATTTTGATTTATGATGATAGTTTTTTTATATGACTGTTGTTTACAATTTGGTACTTCTATTCTTTGCAGATATTTGTTTGCAAAAGAAATTAAAAAAAGATATTTGCAGATTAATGCTGTAGCAAAATATTTAGTAAGTATATTTAAAATATCAATTAAATTGACCGAGCCGCTTTTATTATCGCGAAAACGAAAACCTTCTCCTTTTCATATTAATTAATTTGACATGCCTATTATTCCATTATCTGGTTTAACACTTCTCGAAAAGCTATTAGATTTCCGAAATATTTTAAGTTTATTTGCAAAGACGTTTTATTGAAATGCATTCTTATTATATTCGTGTAAATCTCGATTCTAATCCGCAATTAATTACTCGTAACTTTAATAAAGGAATTTTAATACTTAATTTTAAACCAGCAAATTAAATAATCTGTTTAAGTAGTGTATAAAATATGTTAAGAGTTCATTTACGTCGACTTTGGGAATAGAAATTTATAATTTAAGTCATAATAATGAATGTATAGTGGAAAAGAAGGACAGAAGCGAAACATGAAGATTCTTTAATATATATACCATGGACAGATTATTTGAGCATAAATCTGTAAGAGAGGATGAAAACTCAAAACGTATGTGCATTAGTTATCTGTTATCTGTCCCTAAATTTAAATTTCAATAAAAAGCTGTTATTTGCAATCTGGTGTCTGGAATTACAAAAAAAAAAAAAAATAATAATAATAACTTCTCACAAACTTGTAAAAGTTCAAAGGATACCAGCAAAATGTAGTCATCATTCTGATTAATTATTATCATTATCTTTTGTTTTTTCAACATGATCAATCATTACAGAATAGAACGTAACTACGAATTGATGAAACAAGTTAAAGTACCTAATTTTTTTTATGGCTGTACGTTCATCTGAGTAGTTGGAGATTAGAAAACTGGAGATGTTAGAAATTAGCGTGCAAGAAACAGAGAAGCTTCATTAGTATATGCCAGGTAATACCACTAATAATTTCTGCATTGGTATCTGCCAGGTAATACCATTAATAGTTTCCCCTTTCTTTACCCAAACGATGAAATACCCTCCTCTTGTCGAGTAAGTAGAAAGGGTATGACAATATGCTTCACTGCTTAGATTATGAACGGCCAACCTGCAGCACGCGTCCCACGGTGTGGCACAGCGAAGATTTAATAGTGTCCCGAAAAAAAAACTTTCTGAAAAATAAAAAAAAATTGAAAAAATAATTATGTCATGTTTAGGAACACTATAAAAATCCGGAAAAACTCTACTCATACGCTACTGATACTACAGTACCCGAAAGCGGTACTGCTTGACACCTGCGCAACGATGCGGTAACTCTGCATGGTCATGGGACGAGCTCATTGGGTTTGTGTTGCCTTGCTTTGGTATCGTTGTGTCTTGCTGTGGCTGTCCGATCTTGAGGGAGAACAATGTGGCACTCTGGCTGCGTTCACTCTGTGCAATGTGCACTCTGTGCAATGTGCACTCAGAACAATGTGCACTCTGGCTGCGTTTTTTCTTCCTTGTACGAAGTAAAAAGGATGTATTGCAATCGCGAAACATTTCGAATATCATATTTCAACGAAAATATCCACTTTGACAGCTATCGAATGCAATTTAACGACGTTTTTGCTTGACATCCGTAGGACAGCATAAAAGACGCTTTTCCCACAAAAAAATTATCACACTAATTTAAAAGGGATTCTGAAGAGAATTTTTCCTGGCGTCTGTGCGTACGTACGTAGGTATGTATGTGCGTGTCAGGTATAACTCAATAATCAGAAGCCTCAGAACGTTGAAATTTTGTATATAGGACTGCTATAACATGTTCACCTCCTGTTTTGGTTGCAATCGGCCACACCCAAAGTATATATATATCCACTCTGTTACTCAGCTCAGTGAGCTCAGTTTCTTTATTCTTATTTGTTTGTAAATTGTGCATTTTTTTGCTTTAAAAATGATTGAATTCTGTTGTTCTTATCTTCCGGCTAAGGTTTTTATGCCTTTAGTTAAACTGCATGTTGTAGTTTCAGAATTATCAACAATTTAAAAGTTGTTTAAGTCCGGCTAAGCCTAATTAGTTTTACCATAGCAGCCATATTTGTTTACATTTGAAACTTAGCAGAAGGCTTCGCAACAAAGATGCCTTCTTTTATGATTGCGAATTAAATCACGCTTAATTCATTCTGGAATTTATTCGAGGAAATAAGTGTTTAAGATTTACTTTGTAAATTTTAATATAGATATTTTGCGTTTTTGTGTGTTTCTGCCTTGTCGCGAAGTGGGAACTGAATTGATTGAATGAGAAAGACTGAATCGTCTGTGAAAAACTGTTTCTTTCCTTTTCTGTCTCTCTGTTTTTTTTTTATTTCATTTCTTTTACACATCGTTTTAGATTTGCTATACTATTTGAATAGAACATGTGGCAACGATTAGTTAATTCTCAGATGATATACATTACTTTTGTGCATTCTGAGTTATGAAATGAATGAGATGTAACGCTGTTAAATGAACCTAGCGCCAGAGTGTTGCTATCGTAAACAGATATGGTGAATTTTAAAGAGTGCATTTATTCCGTTGTGGTTTATGCGCTATCGACGAAGTAGATTTAATTCAATCCAATAAGTTTAAATGGAATGCAAAATGCGTATAATTTTATATTCCATACAAGGAAGTCATGTGGTGAACACGTCAGAATTTTTTAAAGTGTTTTTAGATTCTGGCATCGAGCGTCATTGTTTTAAATATTATATTTTAATTATGCCCATGAGTAAAGTTTCGGCCTTAAACCAAACCAGCACCCTCTAGAATCAGTTAAATTCTAGGGGGTGTTGACCAAACCCTAATTGGCTAAAAACCTAAAACCTAATGCATCTAATTGGCTTTGGAAAAAGAAAAGGTAATTTTCATTTATGTGCCACAGCTGATTATAGCACCGAGTGCTTTATTTTCATACCGAGCCTTGAGGTGGAAGTATTAGCGGTAGCAAAAATTTCCGTGATGAATGGGGCTTTTCCTTTTCAATGACAGAGAATTATAGAAAAGCAAAAATTATACATGAAATAATGCAACGAAGTGCTGGAAAATTCCTAAAACTGAGCAGCATTCTTTAAACTTTGATCCTCATTAAAATCCTCAACTTCTTCAAAGATTCAAAAGAAAACGGATGATGAAATGAGACTCTCAATAATACTGTCGTTATCAGATGCGTCTTCTCAATAGCAGAGCAGATTCCTTAACTAATGGTTAAGAGTAAATAGCTAGAATTTACTTACACCGTTTCTTAGAAGAGGGATAGATCTTTTAACGAATCAGTTGTATCAAAACTGAGATTAAATTTTATGTTCGTTCTTCTACGATTCTAAGAGTACATCACTAGAATTTCCTTACACTGTTTCTTAGAAGAGGGATATACCTTTAACGTGTCAGTTGTATCAAAACTGAGGTAGAATTTTATGTTTTTTCTTCTGCGATTCTAAGAGTACATCGCTAGAATTTTCTTACACTGTTCATTAGAAGAGGGATATACCTTGTAACGTATCAGTTGCATCAAAACTGAGGTTGCATTTTATGTTTGTTCTTCTGAGATTTTAAGAGTACATCACTAGAATTTCCTTATCCTTACACTGTTCATTAGAAGAGGGATATACCTTGTAACGTATCAGTTGCATCAAAACTGAGGTTGAATTTTATGTTTGTTCTTCTGAGATTTTAAGAGTACATCACTAGAATTTCCTTACACTGTTTCTTAGAAGAGGGATATACCTTGTAACGTATTAATTGTATCAAAACTGAGGTAGAATTTTATGTTTGTTCTTCTGCGATTCTAAGAGTACATCGCTAGAATTTTCTTACACTGTTCATTAGAAGAGGGATATACCTTGTAACGTATCAGTTGCATCAAAACTGAGATTGAATTTTATATTTGTTCTTCTGAGATTTTAAGAGTACACCACTAGAATTTCCTTACACTGTTCATTAGAAGAGGGATATACCTTGTAACGTATCAGTTGCACCAAAACTGAGGTTGAATTTTATGTTTGTTCTTCTGAGATTTTAAGAGTACATCACTAG